>APFE030696555.1:5926-29222 GCA_000404065.3 Pinus taeda | reverse complement strand
ATCAATTTAGTTTTGGAGCTCTCTCATTATTCTCCCTCTTTCTCACTCTTGGACACTTAGAGTTTTCTTCGCTCATTTTGGCATTGAAGCAAGAAAGGAAAAAGAAGGAAAGAGGAAGGAAGGAGCAAGCATGGAAGAGCAATATCAAGCAGCTACAACATGATTCTTTGTAGGTATCAATTTGCATGTGTGTTTTCCTTTCTAGATTTGGCATGAATGGTATTCCATGTGGTTCTTTGTTGTTATGGCATGGGTTTTTCCAGGTGTGACTATTTTCAGACTAGCCTTTCCATTTCCGGATAGCCATGGTGTGATGGGGTTCTCAAATTTTGGTTGAGCTGGATTGTTGGATGGATCTGAATTGGGTTGTGGGTTGTAGTAGATCCATATTTTGTGTTGCCTCAGTGGGCCTAGGAATCCTTAACCGGTGAATGAAGGGACATAGGGTAAATCGTAGAGGTGGGTACTCTCCATTAGGCCTAGTAATCTCAGGATGGGATATGCTGTAAAGCCTAGAGAGTGGGTCTTGATTTAGGGCATAGTGATCCAGTGTGGATTGTGGTAAAGCCTGAGAGACTAGGAAACATGAAAATTCCTCACTGTGTAGGTGGATAAATTCAGTGGCATATGTGCTTCTTTGCCCTAGTGATCTGGTGGAGATCATGGTAAATCTTGTTATTACATGTTCATTGTTTGGCCTAGTGATCTGGGATGGATTACGATAAATCCTAGTTTCTATTAATGAGGGTGAGGTGGTTTAGCCTCGAGATTCCCTGGCTGGTTCTTTTGGTTTGAATCCCACATTCATGCTTGGAATATGGCATAGGGCTGAATGGCTGAAGAGAGAATTGGCTCAGCCATTCTATGGTTGGGTGGAACGTGGTAGTCCCATCCTAGGTTGGATTTTTCAATCATTAATAAGAGGCTCTTTCCTTGATATCTCATGTGTAAATGTACTTGTGTATATGTGGATTATATGGTTGATGTATCCTTGATATTTCTGTTGTTATTATGCTAGTTATAAGCATGTTTTACAACAGTGATGATGTATGGATATCCTCATGTTTTTATTTGTAAATGAATGAACAATGTATCTATGACCTAATAGATGATAATGCAACTAATGATATAAGGGAAAAATTCTTCTTAGGATTCTCAAATAAGTATGAGACCCACATGCTCAAATCCATTTTTTAAACTTGTAAGTTACATACTTGTGACATGTTTGACGAAATGCCAGTCATGGCTAGTAGGGGTCCATTCAAGTCCTTGTTTAATCAATTGCATTTGTATCATTGTTCTATTGTTATATCTCATTCTTGAAGGTGCCATTGAGTTATGGGTTGTGACCTAGTCTCTAGGCCTAAAAAAGTGGCTCAAATCTTGGGGACACAAGCACAACACTGGGTAGAAAAGTCCCTAGACTCTGGCATACCCATGTTGCAAGAGAATCTAGAGCCCCCTAGATGCACGCATGCCCATATCAAGGGAGCACTTGGGAGTTAAATGGTCTAAAATCTTAGTGGGACCCAAGGGTTGGTTACCTGAGAGGTTGAAATGGTTCCTAGGAGTCATGTTGCTGATGTGGAAGCTCTGTATGGTTTGTTTTTGTCAATTCCACTTTCTTAAGGTCACCTATGAGGTTGAATCACATTATAGTAGTCTCTCGTCACATATTTACCTTGGTTGGTCGACTATTTGGGCAAATGTGGAATGATGGTGTTACACATAATGTACTGCAAAACACATTTCAACAGTCAGTGCGCACTCTCCACTACAGTCTCTTTCACTTTGATCACAATTGTACTTATATTTTGGTGAGTCTTCTCAACCGTCACTTTAATGCACCTTTAATTTTGCAAATATCACTTTTACATTCGTGTCTGGCGTTTTGGCTTTTTTCACCTTAACAAGTCTCGTTTTCATGTTATCTTCACTTTGGAATGTGTTGCTTTCACTTTATTTAGCCTTTTCAACTATCGTTTTCACTTTTCTCATAATTTTTCAAATGTCGTCACGTGGCTAGGGAAATGTCACATCTAGTCCTCAGTCAACCTGTCCTGCATCATTGAACTATGTCATGTGAAATCACTGCCTCAAGGGACTTTTCATTACACAGTCACAGTGCTCAAGGATTTCCTCTTTCTCCCCAAAACTGCACAATCTTGCCTCCTTGTCAGCTTCTTTCTACGCACTACATAGTTGCAAGTAGCAATTTGTCTCCTTGTCTTCCTGAACTACGCAACTGCACAATCCAACTACCTAGTCTCCTTTTAGAACTACACACTACAAAATTATAGTGGGCAAGCATACCTTACTATGACCCTCAACTACGCAATCCTTCTTCTTAGGCCTATAAAACTGTGTATTGCGTAGTTTCAAGCCTCAATCCTTCAATCATGTCCTCTGGATTTGCGCACTACATAATTTTTAAGCCTTCATCCTTATCTAGTGCTCAATTTCAGGTCAATTACTAGATTTCATGAATAGAGTTAGATTAAGGGTTTTCTGGATTGATGTCATATTTTCATGAGTGAATTTCATTTAGAGGTACTGTATCTTGACATGACAATATGTTGTTCAAGATAGATGACAAGGAGGCCATGCAAGGTGACACTCAAGAAGACTGCAAAACAAAATGATCACCAATCAAGGAGATGAAATGACATTAACTTATAACAAAAGATCAAAGATCAAGATCACATGAAGACTCCATAATCATTATAGAGCCTGTGGAGGGTGAAGATGAAGTACTAAACAAATCTCTCACAAATATTGAAGACAAAGTAGCAAGAGGAACAACTTGGGATTGCCACCTCATCATGAAGTCCATGTCATCATTGCCAAGTTGCGACGTATGCAAGTGTCATCAAAATGCCATGTGTATCCATCTATCTTGACACATCATTTGTGGATGTAATGATGTAATTATCAAAAGGAAAGGAAAAATTGTAATATGTGGAAGTACAAGAGTCATGTGTGGAATATGAAAAGCCAAACATTCATATATGGACAAAGGACTCTTTAAGACATGTTCAAAAGTCATATAGAAGTCTAAAGGTCACATCAGAAGTCTAAGAGTCATGAGAGTAACTCAAGAGTCATAGGGGATATGAAATGTTGTTCCTCTTTTTATAAATACACCCTCATAACTCAAGCAACGGTATTTTGGAGCATTAGCCTTCGAAGAGATAGCCTTGGCTTCTCTGGCGTAGCATAGGAGAGGAGATTATTCCTTGGAGAAGCAAAAAGTGAGTTAATGTTCCACTATTGGAGTTGGTGGCTCACCATTGTAATTGTGTACTTGGATCTTTCACCTAATAATTAGAAGCTCAATAAGCCAACACATTTTCATGCATGTATCATGAATATTATAAGACTATTCTTTAGATGTTTGTGGCATATGTTTTGTTCATATGTACAAAGAAAATTGAACTGCTTAATTGGCTTTGGTACTTATCTTGTTGAATGTGTGTTGCATTTGCTTTAATGTTCATTGTGTCTACATGAACTATTTCATTGGATAACTAACAATTCTTTCCTTGCTCTCATGTGCATCTCTTATGATAGTACTATTACTTTCCTTCAAAAAACTCACTTTTACTTCCATCTCATGTGTTATCACTCATAAGTTTTCCCTAGAAGTTATCAAAAGAAGGAATAATCTGAGGTAACTACAAACCAATCTTTAGACTCAGGTTCTAGCCAACCTAAGTCTAGAGAGAAATCTCTCTTTATAATTTAACTTTGTTTGGGTGAGGATTTTAGGCTAGTTTCTTAGTGTTCATAAGGTTTTGATTTTGATTGGGTGGTGGAATTCTAGGAATAAATGGATAGAGCTAGCTTCTTCAAACCATTGGGCTATGGAGTCAATAAAAGGACAGCATGATTGAATCATATCATTAAAGGGAATGTTCACAGGGCAGGCTAGCAAAGCAAAAGGAAAATCATCAAGGGTTGATGGATGGAATGATTCTAACCAGGGTGAAGGGCGTTGAAGAATCCTTGGATCGAGATCATAATGAGGAACAAAGGGTGATCATCAACAAAGGGAAATTAATAATCCTTTGCTACATAGACCAAAAAGGAAAACTACGGAAGCTAAGGAGAAACAAAGAATTCCTTAGCTAAGATAGTTTAGCAGAAAACATTTAGAATGTAAATAGTCAAGACAGAGTGCATTTAAGCGAGTTCTGAAATATCATTCCTAGTTTAACATTAAGATTTCATAGAACACATATTATTATTAAGAAACATAAGGAAAAACAATAATACATATAAGAGAATACTTATTTGATTTTCTCTTCACACAAGAATCCTGAAAAATATCTGAGCTTTATTCCATGATCCAGCAAGCCAATCTAGTTTTCGATACAATAAGACTTTGATTTGAGAGAAAAGTCTACAGAAATATCTTTGAATCCACCCTAAATACTTCAAAATATGAAGTATTTATACAAAAAATATTTACAAAATATCTCATAACAACATGAGATTTAATCTAAGGAATCAAAATATCTTCAAGCTTGAAGGTAGGGACAGATGGAAAACTGCATCATGTTGTCCCTCTTATTATGGTAGTGCAGGTTGTTGCAGTCAGATTTGAGCCCTTTAAGCTGGCTGATATTTGTACGCTGGAATCATCTTTATCTTTAATCTTTCACTAATACTCTTTAACCTGCTAGTCTTTGACCCTGTTGATTTGTCTTTTACCTGATTCATTTGGCTGGCTTCAAATTTACTCTGGTAACTTAGAGTAAATCTGTCATTTTTTCCCACCATTCATCCTCAGGTAATTTTGCTTTTATCATTCTTCTGTATATTTCGTCTGCTTCTGTATACTTAGAAAAATTGGGCTTGGTGACAAACAAATGTTTCACCTCATGCTCTAAAAAGAATAAGCTCTCAAAGGTGTCATATATTAATTTCCCTGTAGGAAAGGCCTTGATACCTGAAGTACTAGATTGCTCCTTGTTCAACTTCCTTAGTCTGTCAGTGTATTCCAATTGGGTCATAAGTTTATCATGGATGACCATAGGATTGGGAAGGCCTTTGTCCCTCAAAATTTGAAATTTGGCCATGAATTAGTAAATGGCCACCTGTGTGTTATGGCTTTTTTCTTCTAAGTTGACCATAAGGTTCCATTTGGAAAGAACCTTTTTAACTTCTAGGATGGCTTCAATCCTATCCTCTATACCAAGCTCATTTAGCTCTTGTCTGTTCTTTCTATTCAGGGAGTGGATGAGTCGATTGGCATCCTCCAATATTTCACCCAATTCTTCCTTTACCTTTTAGATAGTTCCAGTAGCTACCTTTACCAGTTCTGTTTGCTCAAATAAAACTTGAATAGATGGCCAAAGATCATTGATAAAGTCAATGATATTGGCCCAGAGCATTTCTTTGGTCTATCCTAGTGGCTTTTGTAATGTAAAATATTTCTTTAGGACCTTGATCTTCTCACCCTTCCTTAGGGCTTTCTGTGTTTCTTCTCTCTGCTGAATTTGGGCAAGCTTACAGTTAGCTTCTAAGCTTGCCAATTTCACTTTTAGCCTTTTGAGATCTGTTTCCTGGATGGACATTTCCTCCATGGATTTTACTAACTCTGTTGTTTTCTCTATAGATGCGCCCACTGTTGTAGACTCAATTGTGACTGGTAGTGTTGTGGCAGGTGGAGCTGTTGGTGCTAATGATGCTACCAATGTTGAAGGGATTGCAGTAGAAACAGTGGGAATGGTAGTCCTAGAAGTGGTGGCCAATTCACTTTGTTTGGACTGAATCAATGTGTCGAACTCTTTCTCTGTTTCTTTCAATTGGTCATTTAGCTTTAGTACCAAGTCCATAAGCTCTTCTTGTCCTTTTTGTGTTTCCAAGACTTGTGTTGTGGGTGATGTAATGGTGGGATATTGAGTTGCTTTTTCAAAGAAGCTATGTCATCATTCTTATTCTTTATCAATTTTTCAGTGGCCTTTACATCTTTGGGATCATGTCCCAACTCAATGATTAAGTCCTCTAAGGACTTGATTCTGGTGTCTTTGGCCTTTGAAGAGGCCTTCTCCAATTGGAACTGAGTTGATATGCTATTTAGGGAATTTTGCAATCGGTGGGATGCGATGGCTTTCCCTGTCAAGGTGGAGTAAATCATCTCCTCTATCTACTTGTGAAACTCAATCTGGTTAATAGGATGGATGTCCTTTGCTAGTACTTCGAAATCTATCTTTTTGAAGTCTGTTGTTGTTTTTGGTTGCTGAGTAGTAGGCTTCATGAATGTCATCTACATTTTGCCTTCTTTCACATCATAGGCTGACATAAGCCTTCTCTGATTGATGGGTGCCATATTTATGTACTGTGCATAGGTTTGGGATTTTAGCCTCTCATTCCTGGCTTTTATGTCCTTGTACCTTTCTCTGATGTCTTGGTCTTTGTCAGCTGACATCCTGAATGAGGACACTTCAACACTCTGTTGCCTTTCCAACATCTGAGTGTGTCATGTGGAAGGTTCTAGTGTGCCCCCAGAGGGAGTGGTATGCATGCTTCCTTCTCTTTCTGTGTTGGTGGCCCCAACTATTTCTTCTGTGAATTCTTGTTCAGAGACAGGATTTCCTTTTCCTTTTAACTAGACTATTCTCTACATATGCTTGTAAGGTTGCTCTGCTTGAAGCTGTGGCTTCTTCCCTATTTCTTTTGAGGTTTTTCTCCTCATTTAGAGGAGTTTTCAAGGCTGGGGGAGTACTCATGATGGGCTCTGGTACACCTGTTTGAGTTAGTTCTTCTGATAGGTTTGGTTGTTCTAACTCTTCTTGCACTTGTGATTCTTCTTCTACTTGTGATTCTCTTTGTGCCTGAGATTCTTCTTGGACCTGAGATCCTCCTAGCACCTGCAGGAAAGAACCCTCATCAAGCTACTTCTCTAAATCAATTAGAGTATTTTCAACAACAATTTCAGTGCTATCTCTATCCACTAAAGTATTCTCCACCCATTCCAATTGATTTGCATTATTTTATATTTCGGGGATTCGGTGGTGACTGTAGGGAGCCATCTTGTTTTTCTGTCTTTTGTTGCAGATGAAGTCAAAGGGATCATAAATCCACATGAAGCTCTGTTTTAGTTTAAGTATCTAAAGGATTTTCTCTACTTCTTTTCCAGCTTCTCGGTTATTACATAGGGCCTAGTTGATCTTTGATTGTGAGCTGAGCCTTCTTTTTGGATTTAACAAAAGGCACCTCATCTAAGTTGATTATCTACCTGTAGTACTCCAAAGAAAATAACCTCATTGGGAGGTATCTGGGCAATTTATATGGGGTCAACTCATAGCGATAGATCCTAATTTCGGTGTGATTTTGGTACAAGTACCAATCTCCCACTTTGTGTTGTTTTGACAACTGCAGGATCCTCCTAATATCTGAACTAATTCTTGGAGGAGGACTTCCTAACAACATTGTTACTATAGGATGTACAAAAATATCTATGAATTCTGTGTATGGATATGGTGAGTCATGCTTATGGATCATAGGAGTCCAGAAGATCACTGACCTAGGATGAACCTTAGTATCAAGCTTTTGGAGAGTGAAGGGGAACTTGTCAACTTGGCAATATAGGAAAAGATAGTACAAAATTGAGGAATACTTGAATACTCTTTCATTACTCATTCTAAGAAATTTTTCATGCATCCTATCAACTATGAACTTGGCATAATCATACATGACAGCAGGAGGTTGTCCTGGAGTGAAGATGGACATGAAGGCTAAGATGATTTCATCTATATACTCACTGGTGGTGTATCCTAAGACACAAGAAATCATTGCTACAATGTCCTGACCAAATGGGGAAAATATGGTAGCCACATATGGAGGAGGATATTTTGGGATATGCTTTTCCTCCTTGATGAAGGTTTGAAACATCTTAGCAAGTTTTGCAGTGGTAAGCTTGGGAAACGGTCTAATAGGTATCCAATTGAAATAGGGGTTAGATTTTTCCCTGGTTGTAGTTACAACATTTCATTGATTGACTCAACAATGATGGTGAAAAGTACAATCTAGTTTAGGGACATCATTGCTCTCTGGCTGGGGATGTACTTTGCATGGAAATAATGGACAAATTTTGGAAAGATGTGGACCTCAGGGCATTGATACTTGGGTAAATTAGACTCCCAGAGAGCAATTTTATCAGAGTGGTTCAAGTATTTATCTCTATATTGGCAGTATAGTTTGATAGGGGATTCAAGGACAAAGGTGTCCTTGATTTGGAAATCTTTATCAGCAAGGGGAAGGTGGTCCAGGTCCATGTGAGGAGTAGAAATGGGTCTGAAATCCATGGCAATTGGGGCAACCATTATTAGTTCTTGTGGATTTAAGAACGGGGGAGATAAATTGTCAATTTTTAGCGCAAAGGTGGTTCAATTCCAGGTGGGTTTTAAGTTATTAGAGTTTCTCTTTAATTTCAATTAAGAAAACTTAGTGACTGGTTTGGAAATTTATAGGGTTTTCAATGGATTCTGGCTTAAATACCTGGAATTTGGAGTAAACTAAGTCTGAACCGGGTAACTGGCAATTCTAAACGGTTGAAAGGATTCAATCATGCTGGAAGGCAATTTGCGAGCTTTTTGGCATCTTCAGAGTGCAATTGTATCTGGGTTGGCAAGTTTCAATGTTCACAGGTTCGTGCATGGAAGTTTATAGCTAAAAAATGATAAAAACAATGATTTGGGGTTTTTTTGGATTTATGTGCGAAAAGTCAATTTGGCGGGTACGGGTGAACAATAGCCATTTTTCACGTAGCGAGGTGAACAGTGGTTGCTTCTGCGTGTAGCAGATTGGCAGTAAGTGGTTTTATTCACACAGCTTTTGGGTGCTTGGCGATATTGGGGGGAGGTCACCCGATTCCATTCATCGAGCGCCACATCGCCTCGGGGGCCCAGCAGAAAATAGCCCATTTCGGCGAGTATCATTCAGATTTTGGGCCCTTCTGAAATCAACACGGGCCGTCAGATGGGGAGGGGAGAGATCGTACGGTGGTCAGGTGATGAAGTTGCTCGGAAGGTAATGTGGGGGGGCGTTTAAGTGTGGCAGCTTTGGTTTAATGAGGAATTAAGGCATCAAGAGGGATTTAATTGGGTTTAACTAATTAATTGAGGATTGATTAGTTAGTGGGTCCGAGGTAGAAAACCTTAGTTTATATAATTAAATTGGGGTGGGATAATTAATATTATAGGAGTTAATATATATACGGGAAATGGGTTTTCATTAGGGATTTAATAAATAAGTTAATAATTTAGTCAAATGATCGAAAGGGACACCATACCCTAAGCATACGATTTTCATGTTTTTAATGCTTTCCAATAAAACTTAGGATATAGTGTTCTTTGTGGGTTTCTTGATAATGAAAAAGAGTTATGTGGGGGGAACAAATACTTTTCCTAGGTAAGAGTGATTTAACCTTAGGAAAAGAGTATTATTAGGAAAAATGAATGAACTAAAGGGGGGGAATGAATGTTTAAGAGGGGGTTTTAGCACTTATTGCCTATAAGTCATTGAGCTGAGGGTCCGGTCCCTCCAAAAGTCAGAGAAATGCTCTGAGCCTCTTTGACTTAGGGTTTTTAAGTAATTTTGATCTTTGTTGTAGGAAATTAGTTAAGTAAAAGGTGAAATGAATGAGGGAAACTAATTAATTGACTTTGATATCCATCTGCATGCTTGAGTGTCCATTCATATTTGAAACTTTTATGATGAAAAGGATGATACACATGCTTTTGTCTAATCAATCATCAAAATTCTACAACCTTTCTACTACTTACCCACCTACTCATCCTACCATTTTTACTTCTCTTTATTAGGGTGCATTTGAGCTAGAAAACCCTTATCAAACATTTTTCTTTTCTTTACAATAGTAAACTAACTAAATCTAACCTTATTACATCCAAGGGCCCAGATTAAACAATTGAGCTCCTTTTATTTACTCTACCTATCTAATTATATGCAAGATTAAACAGTTTGGTCAAATATTATTCTCTATCTATAGACATGAAATTGAAACATGAAATAGCCAAGCTTAAACATTTTGATTATCATGGATTGTGGAAAAGATTACAATCTGCACACAATCATTTATTTTGCACAAAAAGTAAATAGTAGTGGCATTTTAACTTGCACATTTTCATGGTCTTTTCTTTTCTTGGGGTTCATATTTTCCATTTTTTTTTACCTTTTAGGACATACCCTCTTTACATTTTTTAATTTTCTGAATATGGAAAACATTTGCAGAAAGCAAAGGTATGTACATATTACAGGTTTAATCTAAACCATTCAAAAATTATGACTCCTATTGGTATAGGAACCTAACATCGTGAAAGTTTCATTTTACACATTGTGATTAGTGTTTCATAATGTCAATTTACTTGTTGATTTCAAAGGTTATGTGCATACTCCCTTATGTTATTCATTGAAGCTAGGGCAAACATTTGAGTTATGGTGGTTGGTTTGATACTCCGATGGAGCTCCTACTCTAAATGGTATCAGGTCTAACTGGGACTTCACATCGGGGATACCCCCTTGGTTGATGGATTTCTAGCACTGTCAATAGTTAGCACTAGAAGGAGGGCCAGATGACAAGCTAAGTCCGTTGAGTGTGTTTTGAACCTCTTATCTTAAATGTATACTCCTCAAATCATACTCTCAGGGTGTTATTTAAAAATATATAATGGTTAACTTTTAATCCTTGATGAACCCCTTTATAACTTGTCTCAATTAAAGTTTGACGGTGAGGGTGATTTTCCATAGCCGAGCATATATCTAACTTTCTCTATTTTGTGAATTTTATGAAATATTGTAAAGATCCTGCTTGTGTGCTTCTCTTCCTCACCCTTGAAGGTCGACTTAACTGATGGTGTCATACATTACCATCTTCTTTCGTCCATTCATTTGATCAATTCCTCAAGGAGCTTCATGTATCCTTCAATAAGTATGATTACCGGGATGCCCTTAAAAGGATGAATCAACTAAGAATGAACCCTGATGAATCAACTACGGAATTTTGTAATCGATTGCTTCACCTATTTTATGACTTTCTTGAGGAATATACGGATTGGGATTTCTTTAAAAGAAATTTTTAACATTTGGTCAAAATATCTTTACGTTGTGAATTTGAACCCCTTGATGTTTCTGCTCCACCAACTTTTGTGAACCATGAGACACCCCTAATTTTAGAGGAGGAACCTACTATTCCTTTTGTTCATTTTCGTCCTCCTTTTTTAGTTCTGATGTGGGTGCCTCCTTATGATGATGTCTAGTTTTGGAAATTTAAAAATCAAATTGTTGATCCGTCTCTTCAACCTTCATCCACTTTTCATGATTAAGATCCAATGGAGGAAACCTTGGAATGGTTTATGATTTCTAGGGTGAAAACTAATCCCTACATCTGTCAAGATGGTACTAACATTCATAAATTTAGTCTTGAATCTAATTTTGTTGCTTTTCCTCCTCTATCTTCTCATTCTCATAGCCCCTTGTCCCTTTATATGCTTGATTTGTCTCTTCCAAATCCAAGTAGTGATCAAGTGCAAGATAGTCACATTTCTCAGATAAAGGAGCAGGAAAGTGAATATTTTTTTGGTCTTTCTTCTCTTTTTCAAAGTCCTCTATGTCAAGAAGATGATTCCCCATTCTTGGTTGATTTATAGTCTACTAATCTTGGTGATAAATCCAATGAAATTAATTTTCCTAATCAATCTAAAGGCTTGGGAAATCATTTGTACCAACCCCGAGTTAAAAGTCCATGTAATAAAGATAATAAAGGAAAAATAATATCCCAGGCCATGTGACACTTATTCCAAGTTGATTGTTGGGAAAAACATCCTAGTGGGTGTTCATTTGGTTTAATATTGCTAAGGGAAAATTGGAAAAAGCAATGGCAAAGGCATTGGAAAGGTAAAAAGGCATTAATTGGAATTTTATTTATGAAAATACAGGAAATTAGGAGGAAAGGAAGGTGAAAGGTCACAGGTTGCATGTGAGGAGGAAAATGAAGGAAAAATAAAGGAAATCGAAGAAAATAGGGCCCTCATTAATAAAAAGGCTTTTGAGGATCCGTTCAAAAGTTTTTTGTCAGTTCAGTTTTGGATCTATCTCTCTATTTTGTCTACTCTCTCATACTCTTGCACACTTAGAGCATTCTTGGAGCGCTCTAGCATTGCAGGAAGGAAGGTAAAGGAAGGACAATAAAGCAAAGGGAAGCAAATATCAAGTAAAGAAGAGTTGGATCAAGCATCTACACTAGGATTACTTGTACGTATCGAGTTACACGTATGATTTCCTTACTATTTTTGGCATGCATGGTACATGCATGTGTGTTTTTGGTTCTCTTATCATCATTGGCATGGGATTTTTCAAGTGTGACAGTGGTTTTCAGCCTTTCCTTGCCATTTTTGGATAGCCATGGTGTGATGGCGTTTCTCTTACTTGGTTGAGCTGGATTTTTAGATGGTTTCAAAACTTAGTGGGGTGGTGTTAGGAGAAATCACAAGGCCTAGGAATCCCTAGACTAGTCAAGGTGGGATTGCGGAAAATCATGATTATGTATACTCTCATTGGGCATAGGAATCCTTGACTAGTGAATGGAATGATATACAATAAAGCCTAGCGGGTGGAGATAGACAAATTCCTCATGGTTTAGGTGGAGAGATCTAGATCACTTGGCTTGTATAGGCCAAGTGATCCCTGGACTGGTATATGGTGGGATTGCGGTAAATCCTGGTAGTGTATGTTTCTTGTTTGGGCATAGGAATCCCTTAGAAGGATTATGGTAAAGTTTTGTTGTATAGATGAGGGTTATGAGCCTAGGAATCCTTGATTGGTATTGGCAAGATATACTGTAAAGGATGAGGAAGCCTTGGTTGGTTTTGTTATGAGTCCCACATTCATGCTTGGAATATGGCATGAGGGTGATTGGGTAAAAGAAATATTTGGTTCAACCTAATCTATGGTCAAGTGATACATGAACGTCCTTGACTTGGTTGGGCTCTGAATATGTTAATAGGAGCTCCTTTCCTCTTTTGTATTATGTGTAAATGTTTTGTTATTATGTGGTTATAATGGTTGTTCTATCATTGTTGATTTGTTCGTTATATGCTAGTTATAAGCATGGTTTATGACAGACTTGAGTTATGGATCTTGTTAGGGTTCTATAATAATAGGATTCATAATTTTGAATTGGCTATAATTAGTCTTGTAATATTGAACATACTTTTTCTTTCTGCAAATTTTTTTCCATATTAAAAATTAAAAAATGTAAAGAGGGTATGTCCTAAAATAAATATCAAAGGACAAAAAGAATAAGAAAAGATTAAAAAAGTGAAAAAATATGAACCCCAAACAAAAACAGATCATGAAAGTGTGCAAGCCTAAGTGCCACTACTTTTTACTTTACAGTTCAAAATAATGGTTTTGTGCAGCTTGTCATAAATGCCACAACCCATGATAGTCAAATAGTTTAATCTTGACTACTTGATGCTTTAAATTTCATGTTTATAGATAGAGAATAAAGATCTGAGCAAACTGTTTAACCTTGGCAGATTAGTAGTTAGGTAGAAAAATAAAAATGTGCTCATAAGCTTAATCTGAGCCATTGGAAGATATAATGTTAGAATTAGATAGTTTGATTTTCAAAAGAAAAATGAAAGAAAGGGTTTGCTAGCTTAAATGCACCCAATAAAGTGAAGAAAAAATGTTAGGGTAAGTAAAGGGTAAGTAGAAGAAAGGTTGCAGAAGTAAAAAGTTGATTAAAGCATAAGCACATTTATCATGCTTAATCCTATGTTTGAGTGTGCAAGAGCAATTATGAAAGTGAAATGATGTCCACAAGCTCATTTAATTAACTTCCCCTCATTTTATTGCAACCCCCACTACACACTTACTAATTTCTCCATTATCCCATTATTTCTTAAGAAAATACCCTTTTCCCTCCATTTTGATCCTTACCCCTTGGTTTCACACATTTTCCTAGAAAATTACCCTCCAAAGGTCATTTCCCAATCCAAAACCCCTTTTCCCTAGTATGAAACCCATTCCCCTTGAAAAATTACCCTTTCCTTTCATTTTAACCTTGTTTCATCAATTTCAACCCTTTTCCCTAGACATTTCCCTTTAAAACCATCCCCCCTTATTAATTTCCCTATGTTTCCTAAAAAATCCATAAAAACTCCTTATCCTAACTTTTATTCTCCCCCCCCCACTTTATTTTAATTAACTCTGCAAATTTACATTTTCCCGATATAAAACCTTTTAACCCACCCCCTTGGTGTGGTTAACAAACCCCCGCCATATCAAACCCTGGTCCCACTTTATTAAATCCATTTATATATAACCCACATTATTGACTATTTAATTACAGTTAAGTGTAATTATTCCCTGGGCCTTGCTAATCTCCACCTTATTGCCATCTGTGCAACTTCACTGCGTGATAACCATTAGATCTTTCACCCCTAGATTTGACGGCGCACATCCATATTGCGTTGATTTATTTTTTGAGCTTCACCCGCTCGAGAGCACACGAGATTCGTGGTTTTGCTCAAGCCCCTTTTGGTTACATGGCAGCTCCATGCTAACTCGCGTGCTCTTAAGGAAATACCACCCCACTGCCAAAAGTAGTGCGATGGCCTTCGAAACCACCTCCCTCTGTAGGCCGAAACCATCCACTATTCACATTATGAAATTTCGCGCCAATTATAGTCGTTACCCATTAAAACACCGAAGACCCTCATTTTCACTCTTTTCTCTCATTTTTCACTGAAGCTGCCTGCGCCACCCTGAGCCTCTGCAACCAATTTTCACCATGGATTACCTTCTGAACATGCTCCAGACTCTTTCCACAGACTTCCCTGCTCCCTGAACCCATTATCTCCTCCTTGCAATCCTGTGTTCTTATTAACTATTGGTTTATTTTTGCAGGTGATCATATAAGACCTGCGCAAATAGTTTTTATACTAGTTAAAAACATGTTTGTTCCAGACTCTCAAGAAATGAATTTGAATGATTTTCCTTAAAGAAAGATACCAGGTAGTAAAGCAGAAAGAAGTCATTTACACAGAAAGAGACAAATTTGCGCAATAATGGTTAAAACAGAGATGAAATCATTTTCACCAGCACAGTGAAAGATTCATACTACCAACCCTCTAGGACATATTTTACTCCTTGTTACTTAAGTCTTATTGTAAAGGGTAAAAGTGAAAAGATAACAAAGCAATAAGGTGGAAGAATTCACATTGAGTGTTAAAACAAAGATAAATCAGCAACAACATATTCACATGTTTACATAAAAGACTAAACATAGGAGGTAGATGAAAGTGTATCAGATGAAAGGTCATAAGTAAATATGACATCCAATGTGAAGACCAAACAACCAAGCAGCTTAAAGGCAAAAGATCAAAGACTAAAAGACAACAGAACCTAAATAACAGGGACAATTTTTAGTCAGTTGAAAGGTGTCACTACCTTTTACCATCCAAATATTTTATTCCTAGAGTAAATCCTAGTCAGTTGACAGGATATTTTGTAATTTTTTTTGTATAAATACTTCATACTTTGAAGTATTGTGTGTGTGGATTGCTATACATTTGTAGAGTTACTTTGATCTTAGACCTAAGGGTTATTGTACCAGTTTTCAAGTTAATAGATTGGAGCAAGTAATAAAAAGATTGCACTAGAGGATTCATGAGATGAGCTATTGTAGTGAAGTATCTTCTTTGTTTGGTTTTGTTACTTTCTTATGTGTTTCATAAACTTAAATGTTTTTCCAAATTTGAATGAATTAACTGGAAATATAACTCAGAACTTGTTTAAGTACACTATGTTTTGCACAGTTAGCCATTTATATGTTTTCCTCTGATATCTGGATTTGAGAACCCTTAATTGCTCTCTCATCCTAATTGAACTCTTTCATTCTCTTCATAATCCAGCCTAGGGAACCCTTAATTTCTCCCTGGATCCAATTGGAAACCATTTCACCATCAAGCCTTTGAGATCTGTAGTAACTCCTCTATCTTTCCTTGTAGACATTGTTTTTAGAACTTAATCCAGTCTTGTTTGTTTGACATTTGACTCCATAGCCCAATGGTAAAAGCAAACCCTTTTTCATCTAAGTAATCCCACCACCCAAATTCAAATCAAAACCTAAGCACAATCATAACTAGCCTAAAATCAATGAACTAAAACAAAGTTAAATAATAAAGAGAGAGCCCTCACTGAGATTAGGAAGGCTAAATCCTCATCTCAAAAGTAGGTTTGTGGTTACCTCAGGGATTTCTTTCTTTAACCTTGAGAAAATACTGAGTGATAATATAATGGAAACCATACTAGGGAACTCGATCCTCAGTCTTATAAAATTTTAAAGAAACCTTAAATTTCATCTTGAGCCCCTTAAGGTAATTTTCACAAGTTGTTTTTGAAAAATTTCATTAAAAACAATTAAAAAGTTAGAATTATGGCTCCTAAGAAGACTTACTATACCAGGGAAAATCCATATCCAAACCCTGCTACTATAGTTGATGACCCAGATAGAATTGCAAGAAAACCAAAAAATGTAGAAACTTAGGCAAGTAGTAACCAGTTAGTCAGAGCAAATTCACTCCCTGAGGAGTTGTCAACTTTCGAGGAAATTCATTTTGATTTGTCATTTGACCTCTCACTATTTAGAACTAAACCTGTGAATGAAATCCATGAAAAAATGTTAGACCTTGAGTTTATTCAACTCATTGAATCAAAAGGGGTGATTATCCATCCAGATTTTGTCTTGGAGACTTTTGACAAGTTAGAAGCTTTGACCTCTACATTGATAAGAAATATAGATGATGCTTACCTTCAACAATCTGTTGAACTAGCTTCCCTTACCACTGTTGCCTCTGAAATTTCTGCACAATATTCAATCACTGTAAATACACCTTCATTTACCACAACCTCGCCTATAGTAACCACCACAGTCCATTCCCCTAAACCAGTTATTCATCAACAATCCCCACCATCATCTATTTCATCTCCATCCAGTTCAAGCCCTTCCTCAACTACCAGCACTTTACCCCCTAGTCAAACCAAAATCCAAGCCATGGTAGACCGATATGCAACTTTGGTTTTTCCTGCACAACTCCATGCCATGCCCCAAGATTATAAAAGCAAAATCTTTTTGTTTGATGCTGCTGGTCAGTACACTTCCCAATAGCATGTAAACAAAATGATTGAATATTTTGAGTTGCATGAGGTAGATGAATCATATTTCCAAATGAGGTTGTTTGCCCAAACAATAATTGAGGATGTTAAGAAATGGTTCAAAGCCTTACCTGCCGCCCATATTGTAGACTTAGTTGTTGTTCATAGATTATTCATTGATAGATGGGAGAGAAAGAAAAACCCTCTGCAAATACTTTCTGAATATGATAACATTAGAAGAGTTCCTAATGAGTCAATTCAGGATTATTTTGTTAGGTTCAATAGCATCTACAAAGCAATCCCTGCTAATCTTAAGCCTCCATGTGACCTAGCATTAATCAAATTCCCTGATGGTTTTGACACTAACATGTCATACCAGTTAAGGGAAAGAAACCCTAAAACATTGGAACAAACGCAAAGCAATGTTGTTAGTGTGGAGGCCAACCTATTAGCCAAGAAATCCATAATAAGAAATGAAAAGAAAGTTGTAATTAAAGAGGAAACTTCCACTTCTGATGGAAAAATAGATAGTTTAGCAAAGAGTGTAGAGAGAATAATGGATATATTAGAAAACATGGAAAGTAAAACTCAATGGGAGAATCAACAACCACCCCCAATAAGAAACCCCAACTTTAGGAAGAATCCTAACACTGGAAATAATTCTATACCAGATCAAAAAATTAGGCCTCCCCTCTAGGAGAACTATGTTGAGGGTTCACATAACCATGAAGAAGAGGATGAAACCCAGATAAAATTGTTAGGAATAAACAATGAAGATACTATTTTTCTTACTCAAGAAGAATAAGAGTTGTACATGCTGCAACAATTGCAATTAGAATATGGTGAGTCCTTTGAATTTAAACAGGGTTATGAGTAAGCTATATATGAGGTTCACAAATAGTATAGCTTAAGAAGTAAAACGAACAATGAAGCTCCCAGTAAAAGATCAATCCGGACTCAAACTAAAAAGATAACAGAAGCTCGTGTCGCTAAAATTTTAAAAATCCTCCCTAGGGAAACACTGGAGACTTCTACCCCAAAAATTGTAGATATAACCTCCACTAAAACTCAAACTGAGACAATTACTAAAATCAATCCAAATAGGAGTAATCAGAACAAAACTACTGAAACACATTCTGAATTTCCTACTACTGAGAAACAAGATAAAAACGCACAGAGTACATTTGTTAAAGAATATCTCATCCAAACAAATAAATATCAGATCCCTTTCAACATCAAAACTGAAATAGAAAAATTAAAGATATCAGTTCCTTTGATCGAACTAGTAAAGAATGAATCCTATGGATCACAGATAACTGAAACTTTAAATGTAGGAGAGGAAGAAGATGTTATCAATTTGAATGATGATCAACCCGAATTATTGTTTGGCCCTGAGGCGAATGGTACTCATCAGCAAAGGGGAGTCCCTCCTTTCTACATTAGCCTGAGCATTCATGACAAAATATTACCAAATGTTATGTTAGACTCAGGGGCATCCCTTAACCTGATGCCAAAAGCAATCATGGAGAGACTAAACCTAGACATTACCAGACCATATAAGGACTTTTTCCTTTGACTCTAGCCAAGTTAAATGCCTTGGGTTGATCAAGGAGTGTAACTCTAGTCCAATGCCTGACAAAAAATATTCCGATGGACATTGTAGTTGCAGAAATCCCACCCAAATATGGAATGCTATTATCTCGCTCATGGGGAGAAAAATTGCAAGGATCCTTGCAATTAGATATGTCTTATGCCACTGTATCTGTTTTTGGCCAACAAAGGAAACTATATAGAGAGACCTTGATGAAATACATGGTGAGTAGTGCAGAAAAACCAGAAAACTTCCCTATATACTCTGTGCATTCTGATATGGACTCTTTCATCTTGTACAATTCAGACCATGACAAAAAGGAAATCACAGCTGAAGAACTGAAATACAAAATAGTTGACAGTGAGAACATTTTTCATGAGTCCCTATGACATCTAGATTATTATGAATCTGTAAATAGGTTAGGGGATGGTGTAGGAGTGTGGATCCACAATATGTAGAATAATCATTCCGAGGGACATGCATTCTGATTAAACTTCAAGTGTACAAATAACATGGTAGAGTATGAAGCTCTGGTTTTAGGATTACAAATGGTTAGAAAACTTGAAGCCAAGAGAGTTTCTATGCTTGGAGACTCATAATTGATTATTAAACAAATTAATGGTGAATACTCTATAAACCATCCTAGACTTAGTCAATATAGAGAGATTGTCCTAGATTTGATTGAAGACCTCCTGGAAAAAAACTTTGCTGCCATTCCTAGAAAAAAATATGCAGATCCACAGTTCGACCACTTTTGCTAGTACCTGCAAATTTCCCTTTCAACCCAACCATCAGTGCACTACAGAAGTGAGACATAGGCCAATTATACCAGGAAACTTGAAGTATTGGCAGATTTTTTCACAGGATTCTCATATTTACAATTTCATGAATACTGAAGGTGAGTTTCATAATTGTAAAATAGATATAGACTATACAATAGAAAATAACATAGATAGTGACAAAAATGTAAATATTTTAGATATAGGTAAACCCACTAAATTCACTAAAGTAGAAATAGATAACTTAGAAAATGTAGAAATAGAAAAAATAATGAATGATGATCCTGAAATTCTGAACCTTAAAAATGTTTTTTTGCCTAAGGGATTAGTCCCATTAGAATATTTGTTTGACTCAAATGATGTAGCTAGAAAACTGAAAATGGAGCCTTTAAGAGCTGCCATAGAAGAATGTAACATAGGAACTGAGGAAAAACCAAAACTCATTAAAATATAAAAAGCCTTACCTCTAGAGGAAAAGGTTAAATACATAAATCTATTTAAAGAGTTCCAATATGTTTTTGCCTGGAGTTATGAAGACTTGAAGTCTTATGACACTAGCATAATCCATCACAAAACACCTCTCAAAGACAATCATAAACCTTTTAAACAAAAACTTAGGAGAATTAATCCAGTTCTTATGCCATCTATTGAAAAAGAAGTTAAAAGAATGTATGATGCCCATATCATAGCCCCTATTAGATATTTAGATTGGATTTGAAACCTAGTCACTATTAGGAAAAAGACTTGAGAAATTAGAATTTGTGTTGATTTCAGAAATTTAAACAAGGTCTCATTAAAAGACAATTATCCTCTACCAAAAATGGACCATGTCCTTCATAAGGTAGTAGGCTCATCCAAGATTTCACTGCTTGATGAATTTTCTGGATATAACCAAATCTTAGTTCAACCAGAGGACCAAGCCTAAACTGCATTTACTACTCCTTGGGGTACCGTCATGTATTTGAAGATTCCTTTTGGATTAATGAACGCCAGAGAAACATTTCAAAGAGCTATGGATATAGCTTTTGCCAAGGAAATCCATGACTTCCTAGTGGTATACCAAGATGACATCATAGTCTTTTATAAATCTGACAATGAACACTTAGATCACTTGAGAAGAGTTTTCATCAAATGTAGGAAATTTGGGATTTCTTTAAATACCAAAAGGACACTCTTTGGTCTAGAAGAAGGAAAATTGTTGGGACATATAATATCCAAATATGGAATTAGAATAGATCCTACTAGAATAGAGGGCATTTTGACCATTACCCATCCTAGAAACATTAAAGAGTTGCAATCATTTTTAGGCAAGATAAATATTCTTAGGAGATTCATTTCAAATTTAGCAGAATTAATTAGAGAACTAAATAACATGTTAAGAAAGGACTCATCACTTAAATGGACAGTGGAGGCCAAACAGTCCTTTGAAGCTATCAAGGAAGCCTTAACCAAAACTCCAGACCTTATAAGTTCTGATTTTCAGAAATATTTTATAATTTTTTCTTTTGCTTCAGAACACACCATTGCAGCAGTCTTATTGCAAAAGAATGACCAAGGATATGAACAACCAATTGCATTTTCAGTAAATCCTTAAGAGATGCCACACTCAAATACAATATTATGGAGAAACAAGCATTAGCTTTAGTAAAGGCTATCAAATATTTCAGAGTCTATATTTTATATTCTTACATTATTACTTATGTTCCAAATTTAGTAGTTAAGGACCTTTTGACACAAAATGGGCCTGAAGGGAAAAGAGGAAATGGATTGCCACTATATTGGAATATGACATAGAAATAAAGCCTACTAAACTTATCAAAGTCCAAGGTTTAGCCAAACTCATGGCTGAATCGAACTGTCAGGCCCTAGATATTAATATTATTGGTGCCCTTGATGACCAAGAAGAGATGGCGACTCCACAGATTAGTGAACCTTTTACTGATTCACCCTGGTATGCAGATATCATATTTGTATTACTAAACTTACAAGCTCCTCCTGGTTTAACAAGAACTAAAGCTAGATTTTTGAAAATGAAGTCATTAAAGTATTGTATCATAGATAATGCTTTGTTTTGGAAAGACATTAGTGGTATTCTTTTGAATTGTTTACTTAAATATGAAGCTGATAACATTATACAATAATTTAATTCAAGAGATTGTGGAGGACACTTGTATTCGAAGACTACTGCTGACAAAATTCTAAGGGTTGGTTTCTACTGGCCCACTTTGTGTGCAGATGTTAAGAAACATGTGACCTCCTGTCATAAGTGCCCGATATTTGAGGGAAAGAGAAAGCTTTTACCCTTTCCTCTTAAACCAATCTCCACAGAAATTCCATTTTAAAAATGGGGGTTAGATTTCATTGGAGAAATACACCTAGCCTCCTCAGCCTAGCATAAGTGGATTTTGACAACCACTGATTATTTTACGCCATCCCTTCTAGACAAGCCACAAACATTGTCATTATCTCCTTCCTAGAAAATAATATCCTGTTAATATTTGGATGCCCCCAAAAGCTCATTACTGATAATGCAACTACCTTTAAATCCAAGAAAATGGTAGTTTTCTATAACAAATACCACATCACCCTTGGCCACTCCACTTCCTATTACCCTCAAGGTAATGAACTTGAAGAATCCTCCAATAAACACCTGGTCAATATCATTAAGAAATTACTGGTAAGTTGGTCAATGCCTTATGGGCAGACAGACTAACTACCAAGAAGTCCATTAGCACATCTCCCTATCAGTTAGTATATGGGATGGATGTTGGTTTTCCATCCTCTTTGGGAGTGCCAGTGATGAAGATCATCTAGGAGTTCCAGGTAGAACCAAATGATATCCAGAGAAGGATAAATCAGACCATACACTTGCAGTAGACCAGAGAAGAAGTATATGTAAAATCACAAGTAATCCAGGACAAAATCAAAAAGGTATTTGATAAAAAGACCAAAACTGATGATTTTTACATAGGTGATAAAGTTATTAAATGGGATTCAAGAAGAGAAGACAAAGGAAAACATGGAAAATTTGACTTCTTATGGCAAGGGCCTTATGTCATTTATGGTTACAAAGGTAACAATGCTTTTTTCTTGAGAGAGTAGATGGATCAGATCTACCAGGAGGACCTGTCAATGGTAGAATGTTGAAGCATTACTTTTCCACTGATTAACAATATATCATTTTACTTTGATCATTGTACATAACATTGTAGAGTTTAGATTGGATTGGATGGTGATATATTGAAGTTGAAGCCTGGAGAGAAGGCCCTGAGATTTGAAGGTTTCACCATCATAAATATGAATAAGGAATAAATCACAGAAGAATAGTTTACAAGGTAATTACAGTCACAATTCAAAGGCTACTAATCTTAAAGTTCTTGACATTTCATCAGGAAATGCCATCCCCATGTGGAGCCACTGTTAGGGTCCTATAATAATAGGATTCATAATTTTGAATTGGCTATAATTAGTCTTGTAATAGTATACATACTTTTTCTTTCTGCAAAATGTTTTCCATATGTTTGGTCAATTTAGTGATGTCTAAATTGCAACTTTTAAATGTCAACCCGGGGCTCGTAAGCTGATGAAGTGAGGTGTACTGTATGTACTTAGGCAATTGTTTCTTAAGCTTTTGTCGTTTTTAACTTTTTAAGTTTGTTTTCAAGTATATCTCTCCTACTGTGATGTGATGGAAATGAAACAAAGCAAGTGAAGTGTGTGAGATTGTGATGAGCTTTAA
>APFE030696539.1:14220-29799 GCA_000404065.3 Pinus taeda | reverse complement strand
CAGTGATCAAATTTGAACACATCACAGCCCTTCAAAGCACCTCTGGCACTTCATAGAAGTAGGGAAAAAATTTTACTAGTCAAAAGAAATTTAAAATTTGAATTTTGCCATTTTAAAAAAAAATTGGAATAATATTATAAATTTTTTTAAGAAGGGTTGTTAAGTTGTCAATCCTTCTAATTTTTTTTTTTTAATTTCATTTTTTCTGAAATTCAAACTTTCAGAATTTCAATTTCCAGCTGTCAATGCACTGTGCCTCTATCACAAATTACAATGGTTAAACTTTTAAATTTCCTTTCTCAACTGATGTTCAATATCATTTCAGAAACAACAGTTTCTGAGTTGCTCCCATTTCGAAAACAACTGTTTTCTTTTGAATTGAGTTTTCTAATTTGTGCATAAAGCTTTCCATGATAGCTTCAAATGAAATAAAGCTAGATTCATTTGGAATAAACCTTTCCATGCCAGCTTTTTTAGAAAGACAGTGACAATGGAGATTTGTGATATTAACCACTTAGGGCCAGTGCAGAATGAAGAGGAAAACATTTTGGAAACAAAGGTATTTCAGTGAAACACATTAGCTTGTTCCTCTGTTGAATGGATGGATGAATTAGATCGTTCCTCTGTTGAATGGAGGGATAAGGTAAGAGAAATTTGAACTTTCTTCATATTAATATGAACAACAATTGGAATCTCTAATTTTTCTTGTTTCTATTTTAGTTATTCATTTGTTATTTGCAAGTGTTTATGGATTAACATTTCTTTGTCTGTTTGTTTTTAATTTCTTAATTCTAGCATGGACGAGAAAGCATTGGGCGCAAAGCACCCTAGTGAATAGTAAGAATACTACTATAATTTCTTGATTCTAGCGTCCACGGTAGAGCATTGCGTGCAAAGCCCCTAGTGAATTGTAAGAATACTACAACAGAGTCATATTTTTAAGGTATTGTATAGTGTGGTGTTTATCAATTTGATTTTTTTGTGAACAATAATTCATCTAATTATTTTCAAAATCGGTAAGGTGATTTGTTTTCTCATTTCTTGTTTTCAGCAACTTTGGTGAGTGTGTAGCGTGGAGAGTTTCCTGTACAAAGGTTTCGGTGAGCACTATTTCTCTGAAGCAATATCGTTCTAAGGTACCTTCCCAACTTCTCTAGACTTTTTTGTAGACTTCCCCTCCTATTCTTCATGATTCCGCTCCTATTTTCATGATTCCACTCTCGTTGGTGCAGTCTGTTCAATGAGCAATTATCTCACCAGAAAGCTGCATTTTTTTCAAATTCTATCATTTTTATTTTTATCTATTACTGATAAGAGCGATCAAGGCTTAATAGCTTTCTGTTTGATAATGGTAAAAATGACGGTGGCTTAATAGCTTTTCATTTATAAGTCTATGTGCTAAGCAATAGAAAGGTGTGGTTATACTATGTTTTAGAGTTTTTAATTGAGATTTGGTAAAACAATTTTTGTTGGATTATGTTATTTCAATGATCCATGCTGTTATATTATGTTTTGAAATTTTCAATTAGAATTTAGCAAAATCATTTTTATTAGATTATATTTTTTTAATCATATCTATATAGTATAATATATAGATATTCATGAAAACTCCAAATCTATGATTCTAACAAATTTCTGCGAAACAAATTTGATAGAAAATATCATAAAAACCTTGACAACATAGAATAGTTACACCAACGGTTCACAATCAATAGTTGTAAGTGTGAGATGTTACAACAAATTTGATTTTGAAGATTTTACTTGTATGGAATTGGAAAAATTGAAGTATTGAATTAAACATTGTGCTAAATATTGATATAGTGAAGTTATAAAAGAAACTTTGGTATGCACAGGAGAAGCAATCTATCATAAACATGTTAGGAGCCAGAATGAAATTTTGCCATACAACATTGTTGGAATTGGAGGTACTAACAGTGTAGCACATACATATATATGTGTGTATGGAGGTACTGAATTGAACAGTGTACCACACACACACACACACACACATATATATATATATAAGGTGTGCTCAGTGGAAAGATTCTAACATTAAGTAAAATTGTTAATCTCGCAAAGTCTCAAACAACATATAAGAAATGACATGCTAAGCATTGGAGAATTATTACATTCGAACTTGGAACAACGGTATAAAAGAAAACTTTAATATATAAAAAATTGAAGCCTTTTAAAGACTAGCAATTGAAGATTTATAGAAGATCAAAAAGCATGCCTTGAGTTTAGATTAATTACCATATGCAACAATTATATATTCTATTGTAAATGCAGATCAGTAGGTCTTCAAGCTATTCTTGTTGGAAGGGAAGTCTAGTATGTTGTCTTCGAACTCACCACATTAGTTCCAAACTATTACCGATTTACCATGTGTTAAAAAAAAGAAATTTGAAGATAATTTACTGTTGTCAATTGAATTTCTTCTTTTTTTATGCTTTTCATTATGTAAGGGCGACCTGAATATGTGCCCTTCTAAATAAAATTAAGACCTGCCCTTCAAATTTGATCACTGGTCAGGTGATAAAAGGGCAGGTTTGGTCCAGTCAATCATGAGTGGAGCAGTAAATGGGCTCTTCGGCTCATGAAGTAGTAATATTTTGGAAATATTTTTAAATTTGCAATAAACATAAATTTAGATTTATTTTAGACTTAGGACATGAATATCTATATGTAAGTTTTTGTTTGTTACTTAAGCTTCAGGACCAGAGTATCTATTTGTAAGTATGAAGTCATCTTTATTTTGATTGACTTGTAAATTTCACTCATAAAAATAAATATTTATCTGTAAGTGTGCCATCATTTTCATCCTGATTGTCATCTATTCTGATTTTATCATTTTATCTTATTTTCTTAAGCTCTAGTTTTTACAGCATCTCCCACATAAAAGTCTTTGATCCAATTCTCCTCTATATTTTTTTGTGAACATAACTTCAGTGATTTAATTATCCTCCATACCCATCATTAAGACAAAGAAAAGAGCAATGCCTGAAATACTATTGCCACAAAAACATAGCAGTTAGCGGTCACCAATATCTGCATCTCTCCATAAACCACACTCAAATTAAAAAATAAAAATAAATGATACATGGTTTTCAATTATCTTTCTGTACTTTTATCCTCTGTTGGATGCAACATCACGCAGCGTGATTATTTTCGACAGTGAGTACTTATATTTTTTGTGGATTATATTCATAACTTTTAGCATCTCCGTGATAATGGTGAATGATA
Source organism: Pinus taeda (assembly GCA_000404065.3). Taxonomy (NCBI): domain Eukaryota; kingdom Viridiplantae; phylum Streptophyta; class Pinopsida; order Pinales; family Pinaceae; genus Pinus; species Pinus taeda. The sequence goes on along the minus strand of APFE030696539.1, from coordinate 26,556 downwards.
AAAAGCAGGAGGTGTGTATTTTTAATTTTTGTTGCACATAAGGGATTCGAGGGCTAATGATAACAAACCACAGGGATTTAGGCCATTTGGAATTGAACTTATGCTCATTAGTCATCTGTGGAGGTATGTTTCTATGTTGGGAGGATTTTATTGGATGTAATTTTTTTGTGGGCTCTTTGAAACATTATTTCTTTAGTTGGGTTAAGAGTAGTATTAAAGAGGGCCAATGAAAAATGTTTATCAAGATATTGTTTCGACACGTATAGATTGTACTGATCAATTTCACTTCTTAATTGTTAAGAGTAGCAATTGATGTCTATGTTGAAAATCTTTTTTTCATCTTGATTTCTATCAGCTGAATGGCGAGGGTTTTAATGTTGGATCAATAATTTAATTTTTAATTCCATGTGGGATGTATGTTGCTACAAGATTTTGTTTTTGGGCTTCAAATGCATCAGTTAGTCATAGCGTTCAGTGATTTTTGTATGTCAAAAATAAATTAATTTTTTCTTAATCACAAGCTATGGCCAATTTAATGAATACAATTGTTTAGGTATTTGTAAAAAATTATAAACATGTATTTGATTTTCACCTATAAGATTACATAGTACTCCACTAGCTAAACTTAATGGAGTTTTTTGTCTATTTTTTTAGACTCGTTACACCTGTGTATGCTTATTTGAAATTGAATTTAAACCCATGTACTTTTGAGTAATTATTAAAATGTTACTATTGGTTTATTGTTATGGACCAAACACAAAATAACATGATAAACCTTGTGTAACTCCTTATACATTACAAGAGTACCTCCCCAAATAACCACTAGTATATAAGTTTGGGTGTACAAGATTTACCTCTACATATACTTTTATATTCACTCACTACAGGCGTATGCCCACTATGAATGCTACCTTCTATTTACATAATTTTTTTCGATGGGAGGAGAGCCAAATCAAAGTGTTTATGTCCAGATTTTGGCTACTTCTCTATAATATTTAGATCATTTTTTCAATGCAAAGAAAATTAAACCAAAGTGGTTACATCATGATTTCTGATGCTTCTCTGTATAGAGCCAAGTACAAGAAGCCATCTTGCCACATATTACATCATTATGAAGAATGGTCCACATATTACATCATTATGAAGAATGGTCCACATATGAGCAATGATGGCTGATTGCAAATACTAATTACCTACAAGGTAGACTAGCATTATATACTTGACATTCTATTTTGTTTCTCTAGTGGTCTTCCATTTCTTTTTATGGCCATGAAATCAGCTGATTCCATTCAAGCATGTCATGCCATAATTTTGTTCTACTTGCGTTTGGCATAATTGGGTCCTCACTGTTACGAAATGTACATAAAAATTCTCTCGCATGTATAATGGGAATATACTTTCTCACTGTCTTGGCATTTCTAAATGTAGGAATATCTGCAATAGAGATGAAACTGTACCAATGCACATGATTCTTCATGATCAACTTCATCAAATAGCGATGATTTCATTTATGTCATTTTTCTTTTAAACTTCTAGGCTTCCTACACAATTTGAGCACGGCTTGGGTTCATCTTAAATTATATACATGCCTATGTGTGTATTATCTGTAGATTGTAGTTTATTTCTATAAAAAAACTTGTAGGTGGCTACTGTTTGGAATAGGGAAAGAGTATCCTACTTTATGCCTAAGTTGCATAGGAACTATTGTTGTTTGATCTAGCTACTAGAGATTCATTCTATCAAATCTTACAATTCCATAGCAAATTAGCCAGTTAGTATCTCCATTGTTTGCTTTAATTTAACCACTTTAAGGTTATATGCAGCAAAACTCTCGTTTCTTTGCAACAATGTGCAATTATTTGTTTATAATAAATATACTCTCAGATGTTAGGGCCTTGTACAAATAGGATGGATAGAAATCCAGATATGTTTTTTAGCTCTATGTAATTAATAGCGATGAATTCACTATGCTAGATCAGATGTTGTACACATTAAATTATGCAAGAATTATTATTGATTTCACTTAGTTCACGGTGTGGTATGAGTCAAGTGCGATTTCAAATAGGAGTTGGCATATTTCTTGCAGCCACTACAAAAAATGTTGTACCGATTTTTTATGTTGAGACTGAGCAATATTTGCATACTTTATAGGTATGTTTGTGTTATCATGCATTCACATTCAGTCTTTTGTTATGCAAACTAAAATTCTAAGTAATATTGGATGAATATTCTGAGTTTGTTGATTCTCTTAGTTTTGCTTAAATTGGTTTACTTAAGGTATATGCAGTTTCCACATGTGATGCTTATATCTCCTAATTTTTTAAATATATTCTGGAAATATCTTCAGTGGTTGTAAACATTTATCGGATTTAGATAAAGAAAGGACTGGAAATTATTAGTGTCTTTAATATATTTATTATTTCATAGGCATACAAAGCCCATGCACTCAGGTTGTTCGGATACAAGTGGAGAATATTTTGTGGCGATAGTATGGCCTTTTCGTTCTAGAAAACAAGGTGAATGTGTACATGAACTAAGCTATATTGGAAATAAATTCCATTCAATGTTATTTCATCCAAGCTATCCAAACATTTTGGTAATAAGATGTCAAGTATTGGTTTACCTTTAAAATTTAAGAGATGGTTCAATTATCCCCTCTCAAATAATGCTCGTTAGGACATGCAAGTTAGGTTTGCTTCAGATCTTATCAACACATTTGATATATTGTTGTGTTTGTTTAATGATCAAGTGCCTTGCATGATAGGTTTTCTTGAGATCTTAGAAGCATATTTGATATATTGTTGCAGCTTTCCAATACTATTGTCCTCTTAAGACAAACAATTCATCCTCTCACAAAATGATGCTTGGATTTTTCATTTTCTCTTGTACTTTTGTGACATAATGGGCTTATAGTTTTGTTTACCTTCGAATCTTTGCATTTCTTTTGTTATAAATTCAAACAAAACCTTCCATTCAATGTGAAAATGCATTCCTTGCTTGTTTAACCATTTCAGAAATACTAAACTTGGTTTAAATAAATTCTAAGTACTCTAGTTTCTAGATGATAACCATCTAGCACCTGATGTTGCTTGCATTGATTGGGATGCTTTGGTACCTTCTTGGCACATGCAAGCATTCAAATTTTTTTTATTTTAATTTTCTATAATAAATTTGAGTGGATCTGGATGGCCATTATAAGTTGATGCCATCCAAGGATTTATTCAATGGGCATTATTTCTTAAAGAGTGGTTGCTCTAAAATCTTGTATTAGATAGGTCAAATCATTCTAACATATTGTTATTTTTCACAACCAAGTTATTCATTGAGAACATTTACTAGTCATTTAGGAACTGTTGTCTCCTAATTTCCATCCAAACAATGATCTTCTCTACTCTTGTGATGGATAATATGAAATGTTTTATTGTAGTGTTAATCAGGGCATTTGCACAAGAACATTTAAGGTGGAACAATTCTAAAATATATGTCTTTTAGCTCTATGTAATTAATCACAATGATTGCGCTATGCTAGTTGAGATGTTGTACACTTTAAATTCTGAAAGAATTATTATTGATTTCAATTACCTCACAGGGTGGTATGAGTCAAGTGCAATTTCAAATAGGCATTGGTAGACTTCTTGCAACCATTGCAAAAAATCTTGTATCAATTTTTTTATGTTGAGACTGAGGATAATTGCATTTTTTACAGGTATGTTTTGTGTTATCATGCATTCACATTCAGTCTTTTGTTATGCATGCTAAACTTCTAAGTAATATTGGATGAAGATTCCAAGATTGTTGATTAAATTGGTTTACATAAGGAGTTTGCAGTTTCCACATGTGATGCCTATATCTTCTATTTTTTTAAATATGTCATGGAAATATCTTCAGTGGTTGCAAACATTGATCAGATTTAGATAAAGAAAGGCTTGGAAATGATTAGTATATTTAATATATTTATTATTTCAGAGGTATACAAAACCTGTGCACTCAATTCCCTGGGACACAAGTGGAGAATATTTTGTGGTTGTAAGTAAGTATTCTGTTAGGGTATGGTCTTTTCGTTTTGGAAAAGATGGTTAATGTGTGCATGAACTGAGTTGTAGTGGAAATAAATTCCATTCATGTGTCTTTCATCCAAGCTATCCAAAACTTTTGGTAATTGGATGTCAAGTATTGTTTTACCTTTAAAATTAAAAGATGGTTCAATTATCCCCTCTCAAACAATGCCCCTTAAGGGATTTGCAAGATACATTTTCTTTAGGCCTTAGCAACACATTTGATATATTGTTGTGCCTTTCTAAAGATCATGGGCCTTGCATGATAGGTTTTCTTGAGATCTTAGCGACACATTTTATATATTGTTCCAATTTTCTAATATTGGTGTCCTCTTAAACTTTGAAGATGAACAATTCATCCTCTCACTAAATGATGCCTGCCTTTTTCATTTTCTCTTGCATTTTTGTGGCATAGTGGGCTTAGAATTTTGTTTTCCGCAAGGCCTTAACATTGTTTTTGTTATAAATTCAAGAAAAATCTTTCATTCAATATGAAAATACATTTATTGATTGATTTACCATTTCATAAATACTAACCTTGGTTTAATAAATTCTAAGTACACTAGTTTATAGATGATACCCATCTAGCACCTGTTGTTGCTTTCATTGGTTGGGATGCTTTGGTACCTTCTTGGCACATGCAAGCATTTGAATTTTATGTTATTTTAATCTTTTATAATAGATTTGGGTGTAGGATGCCTGTTATAAGTTGATTTCATCCAAGCATTTACTCAATGGGCATTCTCTCTTCAAGAGTGGTTGCTCCCAAATCTTGTATTAGACAGGTTAAATCATTCTAACATATTGTTATTTGTTACAATCAAGCTATTCATTGAGAATTTTTACTGATCATTTAGGAATTTTTATGTCTCTTGATTTCCAATATCCAAACAATGATCTACTCTACTCTTGTGATGGAGAAAATGAAATGTGTTATTATAGTGCTAATCAGGGCATTTGCACAAGAAATTTTAAGGTGGACAATTTATAAAGTATAATTTTTTTAGATGTGTAATTAATCGTGATGAATTCATTATGCTAGATAAGATTTTATACACATCAAATTTTGAAAGACTTAATTCTTGATTTAACTTACTTCACAGGGTGGTATGAGTCAAGTGTGATTTCAAGCATGAGTTGGGAAACTTCCTACAACCACTACAGAAAATGTTGTATCGTTTTTTTATGTTGAGACTGAGCACAATTTGCATTCTTTACAGGTACGTTTTGTGTTATGCACATTAAACTTGTAAGTAATATTGGATGAAGATTTTGAGTTTGTTGATTCTCTTAGTTTTGTTGAAATTGCTTTACTTAAGGTATATGTAGTTTCCACATGTGATGCATGTATCTTCTAAAAAAAAAATGGAAATATCTTTAGTGGTTATAAACATTTATCAGATTTAGATAAACAAAGGTTTGGAAATGATTATTATCTTTATATATTTATTATTTCATATGCATACAAGGCCCGTGTACTCAATTTGTTGGGAAAGAAGTGGAGAATATTTTGCAGTTGTAAGTGAGGATTCTGTTAGGGTATGGTTTTTTCATTCTGGAGAAGAATGTGAATGTGTACATGAACAAAGTTGTAGTGGAAATAAATTCCATTCATGTATATTTCATCCAAGCTATCCAAAGCTTTTGGTAATTCGATGTTATCAAGTTAGTCATGTTCGGTATTTGACTTCAAAACATTACTTATATAATATGGGTTTTTTCCTTGTAAGAGTTGGTAACTTTTGGTAATTATCAGATTAGTCATGTTCAGTATTTGAATTTGAAACTATTACTTATTTAATATAAGATTTTTCCTTATAAGAGTTGGTAATGATAAATGTTGTGATTGAGATATTTGATTTGTTGATCTTTATTGCGTTTGATTGAAATCACTGGAGCTATGGAATATGGAAGAAAACAAGAGTATGACCCTTCTTGCACATGATACCCAAACAAGAATTGAAGAAAGAGGAGAATAATAACACTAGAGCAACAAATGAAAAAGAGAGAGAGAAGAGAACCAGTCTAGTGATACCCTTAAAGCCAATATCCTGCATGAGACACACGCGTAAAAATTGATGGTCATGCCTTTAGAGTTGGTGAATTCACCTACAATGCCTTGACAACACAATGATAATGTTTTGAAGTGATGAAACAATATTTGATGTGTAAATTGTAGTCCAACCAATATTTAGTTGGAAATTCATATTGTAATACTTGACATTTCATATAATATAATTTATGTGGTTGAAGTTATTTATAGTTGTACATGATATTATTGAGTATTGTAATTAACCTATGTAATTTTTTCGTTTTCATATTAGATGAACATCCACATTGTATGAAATTTTTTTTTTAATTTAGTCATAAAATAATACTAATTAATTTATGCTAATTAAAAATGAACATATAGAGCAATAGGGGGGGAAGGTGCTCTGCAACCTAGGGTTTTTGCGAGACTCTTCAATGGCACAGACTGTTTCTTCTCTATCTCCACCTACCGTCCGCCTACCTCATCGTGACAGCAGACCATTGGCTTAATCTGCACGGAAATGGATTTCCCCCAGGGGGGCTTCAAAGCCTTCCCCTCCTTCTGATAGAGATCCTCCAGCATAGCAACGGACATTGCCCTCTAGCCCAGAACAAGAAGATGCGAACGAAAGAGATTCCCCACTGCAAGAAATGACAAATGCTTCCACTGATCAGTCAGACAGGCGCAGTGAAGTACCAAAAGGAAAGATAGGGCAACAGGAAACGCCCAAGGTTACATCAAAGACATGCAAACACATAGCAGCTGAAAGGCCCAAGATAGAACTTCCCAGCAAAAGAATCAATGGTCAAATTCAGTATATGAAGGACCATGTGCTCATTGGAAAATTTATTGGATTCTGGCTGACTGAAAAATCTTTGCAAGAATGGATCTCTACCAAATGGAAACCCAAGGGTCATGTCACCCTACAGCTAGGACCAAAGGGGTTCTTCACTATGATCTTCATCTGCATCAAATATCGGAATAGAATCATGGATGAAGCTCCCTATTTCTTCAACTCCACTGATTTGTATTTAAGGGGATGGGTAGAGAGATTTAACCGGACAAGGAGGATTTCAGCCAGGCACCAGTATGGATCAGGATGTACTCACTCCCGTCGGAATACTGGGATGAGGAATCACTCAGAGACATTGGCAAAGGGCTCGGGGAGTTTATAAAAATTGTTGAAGAAACGAAGCTGCGCAGATACACCTCCTATGCCCGTATCTGTGTCATCATCCACCTGGACAAAGCCCTTCTGGACTCGGTAAGCCTCTTCCATGATGACTATGAATGGATTCAACCCTTGGATTATCAACATGTATCCTTTTGCTGTTGTAAGTGTCATGCCCATGGGCATATTTTTCAAGATTGTCCTCTAAATGCTAAACCCTAAACCTCTGATCCCTCAGACAAGCCAGCCCATGATAGCTTCACCAAAGTTACAAACCACAAAATATCACACAAAAAACCTTCCTCAGAGAAAAAACCCCAGCAGGACGTTGCCTCCATTCCTTCCACAAGCAACAGCTTTGAGGTTCTTGCTAAAACCTCAAAAGAACCACCTCCGAACTCATTGCCCATCCCTCCGCTGATCATGTCGTCCTCTCTCCCCCCTCCATCTGGTTCCTCTCCCAATCCCTTGCCCCCAAATGACATCAATGGGATTCCTGAGGCAACTCGAAAGGACCCTTAATGGAAATCTAATTATATGGATGTTGATGGTTTCCCTAGCCAATCCTTGCGCTTAGCAATCACTTCAGATGAAAAGAGTCAGGACGAAGAACCGGAAAGAATTGATTTGGGAGGACTTGACATTCTTAAGCTCGAACAAGCATGCAGAAAGAAGGACTACGACAAGATTCCAGAGCATCAGCTCAACACACTGGAAGTCATCATCTCCAGGGCTTACCAACAACAACAACTAGGTATTCCACCAGGGAGTCAATGGGATGGCGCCTTCCTTCCTAAAGACTCCAAAAAGCGTGGGAGAAGGACATATCTCCAAAGAACTATAGCAATAGGGCAAATCCTGGTAGACTCAGGTAGATACGCTAAGCTGACAAAGTATTACAAGCCCACCACCAATAGTGAATCATGAAGCTCACTTCATGGAATTTAAGAGGGCTCAACAACCTCATCAAACTCAGAATGATAAAAAAACATGATAAAGCAGGAGCAGCCCCAGATTTTCTTTCTTCAGGAAACGAAATGTAATTGCAACACTCTTGGAAACATTCTCTCTAGAGCTTGGCGGGGCTGTCACTTGGTTGCAGTGGATGCTTCGGGTGCCTTAGGGGGACTGGCAATTGCCTGGAACATGCAAGCTATAACACTTTCAGAAATTCATGCCTCCCATCACATTATTCAAGCTACTTTTCATATAATCAGCACCAACATCCATGGCCATCTCACCAATGTCTACTTCCCACAGGAAGCAGGCAACAAAATTGCTTTACTAGACATAATAAAAGTGCTTAACTTCAATAGATTCCATCCTCTTTGGATCATTGGAGGAGACTTCAACCTGATCACCAAGCTAGAGCAAAAGCAAGGAGGCCGTGCCAAGATGGAACAGGAAAATGGCCACTTTAAAGAATTCATCCAAAACAATTTGTTAATTGATCTGCAATTCTACAATGGCACGCACACCTGGAGCAATCGCAGGGTTGGGAGGCAACAAATAGCTTCTAAACTAGATAGATTCTTCATCTCCAATAACACGGTGCATCTTGGAGGCGACATCGCGGTATCGATTCTTCCATATTCAAGTTCTGATCATTGTCCTATCTCCCTCTAACGGCAAAGACCATGCAACACTACCAAGCGACCATTATGCTTTGAAGCATTCTGGATCTCCCATCCCACCTTCAACGATCTCATCAGATCCACATGGGACAACTTCCCTTTGCCAGAGGGATCAAAAATGTTTTAGTTTCAACAGAAACTCAAATTTCTGAAATCCCAAATCAAGCGTTGGAATCAAGAGACTTTCGGTAATATCTTTCAGGCTCAACAAGATCTAAACAAAGAAATGAGAGAGCTCCAACAACAGATAATCACAGAGGGATACAAGGAAGGGACTTTGGAACAAGAAAAGCACATTCACAATCAAATGGAGGAGAGGGGAAAGCAGGAGGAAATTCTTTCGAAGCGGAAATCTAGGATTAGATGGCTAAAAGAAGGAGAAAGGAACACTAAATTCTTCCACATAACCACAATACAGAGAAGAATTCACAATACCATCTCTTTCACTCAAAATCAAGGAGGGGAAAGAGTGGAAAATCATGCAGATATCGAACAGGAATTTATAAGCCACTTCTAGAAGGTTCATCAAGAACTCCAAACAGATAGATGGCCTGCTATAGAAAAAATCACTCAAAATGTATCAAAAATTATCACAGAAGAACACAACAAACTCCTTCTTCAACTTGTCACGCCTTAGGAGGTGGATGTAGCTATGAACCAACTCAAGGAGGGCAAAGCCCCGGGTCCGGATGGCTTCACTACTACTTTCTTCCACTCTTTCTGGGATCTTATAAAAGAGGAGGTATGGCTAGTGGTGGAGGAATCGCATACTCTTCATTGGCTTCTGCCCTCTCTAAATTTAACTTTCATTGCCCTCATCCCGAAAGAAGAGAGCACCAATACTCCAGACAAATTTTTCCCAATCGCTCTATGCAATGTTATTTACAAAGTGATATCTAAGGTCATTGCCAACAGGTTAAAGCCGCTTCTGCCCTTGCTCATATCACCTGAACAATCTGGTTATGTAGAAGGAAGACAAATACTAGACGGAATTATCCTCACACATGAAATCATACATTCCCTCAAGCACTCCAAACAGGCAGGTATGATTCTCAAGCTTGACCTCTCAAAAGCTTTTGATAAGCTAAGTTGGACCTATATTCAAAAAATGTTAACTGCTTTTGGTTTTTCCCCAATGTGGGTTCGATGGGTTCTGAGCCTAATCTCCACAACTTTCTTCTCTATCCTCATAAATGGCATACCATCTCACCCTTTCAGTCCCTCAAGAGAATTGGGCAAGGAGATCCCCTCTCCCCATTCCTTTTCATGCTAATGGCGGAATGTTTGGGTCGTCATATCAAACATGCCCTCCTCTCCCAGCAGCTCAAAGGTTTATCCATTCACAACTCTCCTGTCATCACTCATCAATAGTTTGTTGATGACAACATGCTATTTGGGTACCCTTCGGTTTAGGAAGCCTCTCTGTTTAAATCCCTTTTGAATGATTTCTTTGATGCCTCAAGAACTAGCATCAACACGGCTAAATCGCAGATCTTCTTTTTTCACACCCCCCCTATTACTCAACATGCCATTTCTCGTATCATGGGCTTCTCCATAGCCTCCTTACCTTCCAAATACCTTGGAGCCCCCCTTATTGATTCTGCCATCAAGCACACCTCTTAGAATTTTCTCCTTGAGAAACTTGAATCTCGTCTCAATTTATGGACTCATAGAACACTGAATATACCTAGCCAGTTAGTGCTAATCAAAGTTGTGCTATAGGCAATGCCGCTCGACCTTTTCTCAATCCTTGCAGCGCCTAAATGGGTTATTAAAAAAATAAAATCTCTATAGTGCAATTTCCTTTGGGGTGCAACAGGCACAAATCGCAAATGGGCCTTTGTAAAATAGACAATAGCTTGCAAGCCTAAAGAAAAAGGGGGTATAGGTCTGCGGGATCCTAGCTACAGCAATGCAATCATGGGTGCAAAAATTTGGTGGCAATGGTTCTCTACTCCCAACAAGCCATGGGCAGCCATATGGATAGCCAAATATGCCAATCATAGACTGATGGAGGAGCTTATTAGATTCACTCCCATTGAAAAAGGATCACTAATATGGAATGCTGCTAGACAACACTTCTTACTGATCTAGCAACACAGTTTTTGGGAAATAAGAAATGGCAGAACTGCTCGGTTTTGGACGGATTCATGGAACCAACTACCAAAGCTCAACGGCATCCTTAGACGGACTCCTTGATAAGATTGGGAGGAGCAACAAAGGGAATCCTTCCAACAACAATGGACTCCATAGATAGAACGAGGGTACAGACAGTGGAATCAAATCGACAGGCTGATCAGGAATGCAGATAACTAGACTAAGAAGAACTTGGAGAGGGAGCTCCAAAATCAACGTATTAGGTATTCCGAAGGCAGGGATATTCTAAGATGGGGTTACACTCCTAGAGGTTCCTTCACCACCAAAGAGGCTTATAAAATTATTTACACAGATCCTACGCCCCTGGATCCCATCTGGGGTAGAACCTGGTCACCAAGCACTTGGCCCAAAGTCTCTCTCTTCCTCTGGCTTGTGGGGCACCGGAAAATCCTCACTTGGGACAAGCTTAGGAGAAGAAACTTTCATGGGACCTCAATCTGTCCCAATTGAAACTCTCAGGAGGAAACGCTCCAGCATCTCCTGGACTCTTGCACCTTTGCGAACCAGTTGTGGAAGAAGGCTAGCTTTCGTTGTCAAAAAAGATGCAGAGTGTCTGAAGACATCATCAACTCCATTCACCATTGGCACCAAAACCCTTACAAAAGTGAAATTCTCAACCAATTATGGAGAATGATTCTTGGACTTCTCCTTTTGTCAATCTGGAAAGAAAGGAACAAGCCCATATTCAAAGATGAAAGCACTCCTTTAGAAATCATCTGGGGCAACTTTTGTCTCAATCTTAAAGAAACCTTGGCACTTCGAACTTGGTATCCGGACAATTTTCCCGCTCTTGCAAATGAGAAAGCCATTTGGGTAAACTGGAACATACAACTCCTACAAGGTACTCATAATCACAGACCCTAAGAAGGCATCAACATCAAAAAGCACTCATGGACCCCCCCTCCAAAGCACACTTTCAAGCTCAACTTTGATGGAGCTTCAAAGGGCAACCCTCGTAAAGCAGGATTTGGCGGCATATTTAGAAATCATGAAGGTTCGCCTCTCCTTATATACTTTGAAAACATAGGCTGGGACACGAACAACTCGGCTGAATTGGAGGGTCTCTGGCAAGGATTACTCCTTTCCTAGTGACATAACCTCCATCCTCTGGAGATCGAAGGTGATTCCCTAATCCTCATCAACATGGCCAAACAACTCCTCAATGGGGCTCATGTGCAAAAAATTGCCAATAGTTGGAGACTCGAAGCCAGATTGTATGCAATAGAACAATCACTTCACAACAATCGGGCCATCATTTTCAATCATGTTAAGCGGGAAGGCAACAAG
>APFE030696535.1:207856-308002 GCA_000404065.3 Pinus taeda | reverse complement strand
TATGTATATATATATCATCTTCATATATTCTAAAGTTTAACATTTTTATTAATGGGTCAATTAGATGGGTTGTTACAGTTGATGACTTATTTATGACTAGTAATGAACCTCTTATTCTCCAATGTAAGAGGGAGTTAGCTTCTGAATTTGAAATGAAAGATCTTGGTTTGATACACTACTTTTTGGGCCTAGAGGTATAACAGAAATCTGGTGAGATTTTCCTTTCTCAAGGAAAATATGTCGTCAAACTACTAGAAAGGTTTGGCATGACTGAGTGTAAGTCCATGAATACTCCAATGGAAATGATGGAGAAGTTGGGGGGTTGGGCTATGGGGATAATGTATGCCTGTTCACCCACATTTTGAGAGGAAACCTCTGTAACATGACCATGCATAGCTGGAGGGGTGTTTGTAGAGACCCGAGAATGGGGGAGAAGGAGGAGAATTACAACGGGCAGGAAACCTAGCAGGGAATTGAGATGGCTATGTAAGGAGGGTTAGCGATGGCAGCATTATGGGGCCCAGGGATGGATGGACCCCTGTGTTGGGTCCTCTTTTTGCTTGCCGAGCGGATAACAAAGGGCTTGCTAGCCAGGTTGGATCAATGGCCCGTAGGCAGTTGCACCTCTTTACCAGGGATTGGGGAGACATTGCATGACGGAGCATTGTTAAAATTTGGGTATCAAAGGACAAGTGGTTCCCTAAGGCCTTGATCTTTGGCCTAGGGAAAAGTATCCAAATTTATTTGTACTTTTCTCCTAAAGTGATTTTATAAGTGATAAAGTCAATTTAATATAAAAGTGACTTTATGAGTGGTAAAGTTACATTCTAATTTAAAAGTGACTTTATAAGTGGTAAAGTTACATTCTAATTTAAAGGTGACTTTATTAAAGTCAATGAAGAATTAGAAAGTGAAAAAGTGACTATGAAAATAAAGGGCTAAGTGGGTCTTTATTTAAGTGGGTGAGTTAAAAAAATAGAAAATGAGAATTAAATGCACATTTATTCTCATCCCGAGATCTAGATGAATCTCAATCATTAGATCTTAGGGTAACCCAAGAGGTCACTTAGAGAGTAAAAGGAGAAGAGAAGAGAAAAGATCAATTCATCCTTTCATGAGCATTTGAGAGAAAGAGAAAAGAGAGCAAGGAGAAAATTTCAGAGCAGTGAGAAAGTGAAGGAGAGCAACAAGAAGACATTTTAGCAAATCTGGGTAGCAACATTTATTGGCACGCATCCCAAGGCAAAATCATACGACAGGAGAAAGGCACAGATATCGAGGAAGAGGGACAGCAACAAGGGCAAGAATTTCGAGGCATATTTGGGCACGAATTTCGAGGTAGTCGTACTACTGAAATCCGTACAGTCCGTACAGCAAGTTCTTGGCACATTTTTCGAGGCAAGTTGTACATCATTTAATGTTATTTTATTGCTAGAAAAAATTATGTTTTGGCTGTTTGCTGATTGACACGATTTTCGAGGTCGAGTTCAAGCATGGAAATCGAGATAAGTTGTAATTTGTGGTTGCTAGAATTTTTACTGTGTATTTCAGTTTCTTTGTAAAAGCATTTTCAGAATAAATAAGAGCTCTCAAACTAGTTTTCCCCAAGAGTTGTAGGGGTTTTTCTAGGGTCACATTGACCAAAAATCACTGTATTATTTTCTGTGTGTGGCTGTCATAATTTTGTTGTGTTTTATTTATGCAATTTCAGCAGTTGTGAAATCTCTAAATTTGTGTTTTCGTAAAATTATTGTCAATTTCAGATTTTAGAATTTTTATCATGCTTGGATTTAAAATTAAATGCATGGAGTGATAAGGAAAACTGATAACCGGAGCGGGGGTTGAAATTTCTTCATGGTATCAGAGCTTGGTTGGCTAAAAAGTGCAATTTGGGGCAGCGAAGTGAAAATTACAGCAAGCTGATTTTTACACAGAAAACAGAAACCTTTACCACAGAATTGAAAATTTCATTTTGGTAGGATAGTGAAATATGTCTTTGGGTTTGAGAGTTGAAGACAGGTTGGGTGGGTAGAACAACTGTAGTGCATGGAAAGAGAGAATCCAGAGCATCTTTGAGGAAGCAAAAGTCTGGGGCATTATGATAAATACCACACAGAACCCAGTAGTAATACCTACTGACCCTATACAGTTGGTAGAGTTTAACAAAAAGAATGCTAAGACAAAAAGATTGATTCTGGAAGGAATCAAAGACCATGTCATTCCTCATGTGAGAGGAAAGACTTATACACATGAGATGTGGATAGCCTTGAATAGTCTTTATCAGAGCTCAAATGAAAACAAAAAAATGGTCCTAAAGGAGAAACTAAAAGCCATTAAAATGGCTTAACACTGACAGTGCTACAGCATAACTCACAAAGATCACTTCAATGAGAGATGAGTTGGCAGTCGTTGGTGATATCATTGCACCCACTAAGTTGGTGAGGATTGCTTTGAATGGTCTTCCCAAGACTTGGGAGAATTTTGTGGATGGCATTATTGCACGAGAAAACCTTCCCGATTGGGAGAGGTTGTGGGATGATTGCATTCAAAATGATATCAGAAAGAACCATCTTGGGGCAGCCAAACAGGTGGAGGAGGATGACAATGTGGCATTGTTAGCAAAAGACAAGAAGGGCAGAGCAAAGAAGCAAGCTTCCAACAGTGGAGGCAAAGGCAAAGGTAAAGGCAAGCAGCAGAACAAGGAGGACTATTCCAAAGTCAAATGTTGGAATTGTCAAAAGTTGGGACACTATGTTGTTGTGTGTCCGGAGAAGAAGAACAAGAAAGGGAAAGACAAATCCATGGCAGCTTTTGCAGAGATAGAGAGCTTTGATCGGGAGTTTGGCTTCATAGCTTGTGAGGCCACTAGTGTAGAATCACCTGCCATACAAGTTCAAAGGGAGTGTGCATTCTCCGCTACTAGCAGAGCATCTTCTAGCATTTGATATATTGACAGTGTCACTTCACGCCACATGATAAGAGTCAGAGAGTACTTCTCAGAGCTTTCAAAGGGTGATACTGCTATGGAGGTAGTACTTGGTGATGACAACATTGTTAGAGTAGTCAGTGTGGAGACATTGACATTTGATAGGGGACCCAAACGTCCCTTGAAAGTGTCAGATGTTTTATATGTGCCTGGAATTAAGAAGAACCAGATATCTGTCTCAGCACTTGAGTACGGAGGGTATGATGTGTTGTTCAGGAGAGGCCAAGTGCTTATATATCCTAAGGGAACTCCAGCTTCTTCAGCTAGAGAGATTGGTGTGCGCCATGCCAAGGTGTACAAGTTCTCATTCCAGCGCCTAATGGCATTGAGGAGCAACACCCAAGACAAGACCGACATCAGATCTAGCAGTTCAGAGTTGTGTGAGATTTGGCACCGCAAAATGGGGCACATGTATCATAGGGCCTTGAGTACATTGCAAGAGATCACCACAGATGTGCCAAATTTCAGTTCTGATCACCTTGATGTATACAGAGGATGTACTATGGGGAAGCTTGCCAGATCCCCTTTTCCCAGCAGTGATAACAGAGCGACTGGGATCCTTGACTTGATTCATACCGATGTGAGTGGTCGGATGTCTCATGTACCCTTGAGTGGCTATGAGTACTATGTTTTATTCATTGATGACCACTCCAGGAAGACCTGGATTTATTCCTTAAGACCAAGAGTGAGGTCTTCAAGTGGTTTCAAGAGTTCAAAGCTCTGGTGGAGACTCAGACAGGTAGGAAGATCAAGGTCCTCAGGTCGGACAATGGAGGGGAGTATACCCTTGGTGAGTTTGTTGATTTTTGTGTTGAGGCAGGCATTAGGAGGGAGTTCACAGTTCCTTACTACCGCCAGCAAAACGGGGTTGCAGAGAGGAAGAACAGATCCATTACAGGGGCTGCCAAAGCCATGCTTCATGATCAGGGGTTACCTTTATTTTTGTGGGCAGAGGCTTGCAACATTGTTGTGTACTTGCAGAACAGGAATCCACATCATGCCTTGGGGAATGTGACTCTGGAGGAGGCTTTTCTGGGAAGAAGCATGATGCTGGGCACTTTTGTATCTTTGGGTGCCTTACATATTCATATGTCCCCAAGGAGAACAGGACCAAGCTAGAGCCCACTGCAGACAAGGGCATCTTTGTGGGTTATAGTGAGACCTCGAAAGCTTATCAGATTTATATTCCTATGCAGAGGAAAGTGATTATCAGGCGGGATGTGAAGTTCGAGGAGGAGAGAGCTTTCAGGAGGTCACGAAATTTAGAGTATCCAGAGTCACCAGACCCTCAGGAGCAGCTGAGTCAGTCACAAGGATCCAGTGGTCAGGGATAAGGAGGCACATTGATTACAGTGTCAGGTCCATCAGTGAGCAATGGCTCTCAAAGTCAGGTGGGTGGTTCTTCGAGCAGCATGCAGGGCAGTCCGCAAAGCAGTTCACAAGGTAGTCCACTAATGAACAGTTCGCACGGTACTTCAGCATCTACAAGCACAGGTTCAGGCATGAGGTCAGTTGACATGCCTTCAAGAGTCAGGCTTTTGTTGATGATGAGGATTCTTTCACTCTGGTGGGAGAAGTATGCTCAGGGAAGAGGAAGCCCAAGTGGCTTCAAGATACCTTGTGCAAGGCCACATCAGTTGCTAGGCCAAAAAGACAGGTTAGAGAGAGTAAACCACCTGAGAGGTTTTGTAGTTACATGGCATTGGTAAAAACCATTGTTGACTCTGAGCCTTCTAGTTATGAGGATATAACCAGCCAGCAAGTCTGGAGAGAGGCCATGATGGAGGAGTATTCTTCTATTATGAAGAACGATGTTTGGGAGGTAGTGCCGAGGCCTGAAGGTAAATCAGTTGTTACTTCCAGATGGCTCTACAAGATAAAGCATGTTGCATATGGCAGCATCGAGATGTTCAAAGCTCGATTTGTGGCGAAAGGGTTCTCACAGGTAGAGGGAGTTGACTATGAGGAGACCTTCGCTCCCATAGCTCAGTATACATCTATTCACTCCATTATATCAATTGCAGCAGAGATGGGTTGGACGATCGACCAGATGGATGTGAAGACCACATTTTTCAATGGTTGCATTAAAGAGGAGGTTTATATTGAGCAGCCGCAGGGCTTTGAGGTGCATGGGAAGGAGTCCCATGTATGCAGATCGAAAAAGGCACTCTATGGCTTGAAGCAAGCTCCTAGAGCTTGGTACTCTAGGATTGATATATACTTGCAACGGTTGGGTTTCACAAAGAGTGAGGCTGATCCGAACCTATACTTCGTTGTGGTGGGTGAGGAGCCTCTCATTTTGGTGTTGTATGTTGATGACTTGATCAACACTGGTGCAGAGAGACTCATTGAGGGCTGCAAGAGAGATCTTGCTTCAGAGTTTGAGATGAAAGATATCAGCTTGATGCATTATTTTATGGGATAGGAGGTGTGGCAAGAGGAGGGGCATTTCTTCCTAGGACAAGGGAAGTACATTGTGGATATTCTTAGCAGATTTCACATGGAGGACTGCAAACCCATGTCTAGACCTACGATCACTAACTAGAATAAGCTTCATGTTTCTGATTTTGAGTTGGTGGATCCTACTCTATACAGACAATTGATTGGTTGTTTGATGTATTTGGTCAACACTCGACCAGATATATGTTTTGCAATTAACACTATGAGTCAATTCATGTGTGAGCACAAGAGAGTGCACTGGGTGGCTGCAAAACACATTCTTCGTTACTTGCACGACACTGTGGATTTTGGTCTGGGTTATAGACAAGGTGATGGAGTGAGAGTGGCAGGGTACACAAATTCATATTCGACAGTTGTGTCGTGGATCACCCGGAAACAATAGTCAATTGCATTGAGCTCAGCTGAGGCAGAGTATATGGCTGCTAGTTTGGCCAGTTGTGAGGCCATATGGCTTTGCATGATGTTGTTTGGTCTATTTGGTCAGACATTGAAACCTTCAATAATTTACTATGATAATCAGAGTTGCATAAAACTCATGGAAAATCCAGTTTTTCATGACAAGTCAAAGCATATTGAGATCAAGTATCACTTCATTAGAGACTATGTCCAAAAGGGAGTTGTCAAGCTTGAGTACATTTCCACAAATGAGTAGGTAGCGGACATTTTCACCAAAGCCTTACCACGGGGCAAGCATGTCTACTTTAGAGACAAGATGGGAGTGGTGAGAAACACTTTCCTCAGTAAGAGGGATTGTTAAAATTTGGGTACCAGAGGACAAATGGTTCCCTAAGGCTTTGATCTTTGGCCTAGGGAAAAGTGTCCAAATTTATTTGTATTTTTCTCCTAAAGTGACTTTATAAGGGTAAAGTTATATTCTAATTTAAAAGTGACTTTATAAGTGGTAAAGTTACATTTTAATTTAAAGGTAGCTTTATTAAAGTCAATGAAGAATTAGAAAGTGAAAAAGGGACTATGGAAATAAAAAGCTAAGTGGGTCTTTATTTAAGTGGCTGAGTTAAAAAATAGAAAGTGAGAATTAAATGCATATTTATTCTCATCCCTAGATCTAAATGAATCTCGGCCATTAGATCTTAGGGTAACCCAAGAGGTCATTTAGAGAGTAAAAGGAGAAGAGAAGATAAAAGATCAATTCATTCTTTCATGAGCATTTTAGAGAAAGAGAAGAGAGAGCAAGGAGAAAATCTCTGAGCAGTGAGGAAGTGAAGGAAAGCAGCAAGAAGACATTCCAGCAAATCTGGGCAGCAGCGTTTACTGGCATGCATCCCAAGGCAAAACCGTACAGTAAGAGAAAGGCACAGATATCAAGGAAGAGGGACATCACAAAAATCGAGGAAGAGGGACATCAACAAGGGCAAGAATTTCGAGGTAGATTTGGGCACAAATTTCGAGGCAATCATACTACTGAAATCCATACAGTCCATACAGCAAGTTTTGGGCACGTTTTTCGACGCAGTCTGTACATCATTTAATGTTGTTTTATTGTTGGAAAAATTTATGTCTTGGCTGTTTGCTGATTAACATGATTTTTGAGGTCGAGTTCAAGCACGGAAATCGAGATAAGTTGTAATTTGTGGTTGCTGGAATTTTTACTGTGTATTTCAGTTTCTTTGTAAAAGCATTTTCAAAAATAAAGAACTCTCAAACTGGTTTTCCTCAAGAGTGTAGGGGGTTTTTCCAAGGTCACATTGACCAAAAATCATTGTGTTATTTTCTGTGTCGCTGTCATAAATTTGTTGTGTTTTATTTCTGTAATTTCAACAGTTGTAAAATCTCTAAATTTGTGTTTTCAGAAAATTATTGTCATTTTCAGATTTTAGAATTTTTATCATGCTTGGATTTAAAACTAAATGCATGGAGTGATAAGGAAAACTGATAACCGCAGTGGGGATTGAAATTTTTTCAAGCATTGCTAACGGGGGTGCCTTTTGCAAAATGGAACCTCTGGTGCAAGTAATAGGTCGGTCCTCTTTGCGGAACCCGCCTACGACCATAAGGGGCATGTTACTGCGACTTACAGGGAGGTATGAAGTTGAAGGGATGGAGCGACACAACCCAACCACCCGTGTACATGCACCCTATTGTAATACATTGAAGTTTAATTGGTCAATTGCATGTTTTGTATGTAAAACAGGTCTGTACCCACCCTGGCACAGGGCAACTCCAGGGCCAATCAGGTTACCGTTTGTCGCATTGTACAGGACTCGGTTAGAGAGACCATGGCATGACCCACAAAAACCTGAGGCCGCAGTAAGAAACCTCAAGATACTAGGCATGACATGGAACCTGGACCTTCAGGTGGCTGACAAGGTAGGAAGTCTGTCAAACGGTTAATTAGTGAAGCGGTAGCTGCTTACCGGAAGGGAACTAATGAAGAATTTTGAAATTTATTAGAAGAATGGGAAGCAAAAGTGAAGCAGGAGAGTGAGAAGGATATAGAGTTGGAGGACTGGAGAGTCCTCGTCCTAGATCCTGGAAATACATGAGGCAAAATCACCCAATTCAAACAGACCCTCTACCTATATTGGCTGATGAAAAGCCTGCTAGGAAAGGCGATGGAGCAAATCTAGGTAGGCATGGCAATCACAGTTCAAGGAATGCCAAATTATAAGCAGAAATTTCAGAAGGTGCAGTTTCAACTACACAAACAGGACGTTTGCCTTGGTTGAATTGAGCAGCACCTGCCATGTATCTTGGTTCAGACGAAGCTGCCCGGTACGAATGCCAAAGATCCAACAGCTTTGGAATCAGAATTAGTTGAACAACACGACTAGCATGCCTAATTTCGGATAGTGTTGTTTATATTTGCAGATAGCTTTTAAATTTGTCTATGCAATTATATATGTATGTAGAACTCTGGAGTATGGAAGTGGACAAGAATCTGAAACTTATATTGCTTGGATAGAGAGACTTAAGAATTTTTGCTACTAGATGGCATATAATGTGGATAGGTGGCCAACAAACTTGGTTTCCCACTGGGCAAGTTGAGGCCACCTAGCCAATTCTACGTGGTGTAAATTTTGCTCTATATCAATGAAAAAGGAGGATCTACCAAGCTTACAAAAAAAAAAAATCTAACGAGATTTCAATCCTTGTCTATATTTCATTTTTGTGGGTGTAATTATTCACTAAATTGTTATGTAGATTCAAAAAATAAGACATATTTTTGGGGTCATTGTGTCCCATGTCACACACTTGTATTTTTGTGTCCTTCATGTCCTGTGTCATCATGTCAAGGGACTTAGCTCATTAGGAATCAACAATACTTATGTTACATCTATGTTAGATACGTGGCCAATGTAACATTTAGATGTTAGGGTTATTGGTTAGGTGCTCTAGGGGTGTTGTAAATATATCATGTGTGCTGACGTATGAAATGGGAGATTTGATGCAACCACATTAGTAAAATATATCCTTTATTTTCTCTCTCAACCATTATGTAACCTATATTTCTAATTGTTTAGTCCTTGCAGTATTTGAATCATTTAATAGTTACATACATAGCAATTTTACTTAGTTCTATAATCTTCAATAAACCTGCAATCCAATGAGTCTTTATCACATTCTCAATGAATTCATTTCTCGTACATAGCCTCAATACACCTTTCACTACATGCTCTACACCAGGCATTTGCAACAAAATTTTAACATAATTTACTAGCCTTGGCATGCATTAATAAATATATAAGCATTCCATGAATACAACAACATAAATGCAATAACTTCATCTTCGTTAAAGTATTCAACTATACAATATTGTAGGGATAAATGTATTTGAAGCACAAAGTTATATGATGAGTTCATAATGTTAGATTCAAAATATAGATGTTTATCTAAAAGTTGCATCCGGTATCTTGAATTTGAAGAAACTCTACAAATCCAACAAACGCATGTTTTACACTACCTTGAGAATGGCTGGTGTAGGCAGATCAATAGCTTCTGTTGCATCTCCCATATAAGAGCACATGAGGGCAAATGAAGCTCGATCGTAGAATGTGTCCTTCCTTGTAATTAAAAATGACGATGTTAAGAAATCTTGAGTAGAAGCAACTAGGATATCCCCATTTTTTGGTGTACACAGATTATTTTGAACCTGCAAAAAGCCCAAGGCAGAATACTAGAGACTTAACCAAGCATAATAGTAGCCGAAAAAATTGAGCTATACTACCAACTAAAGAAAAAAGAAATTTGAAATTTTGATGTGGATTGATAACAAAACATTAAATCAAAATGCCTTCAGAAAAATAGTGTGTTTCTCAAAGAACCAGCAAAAGGGATATTGCCTAGGAAATGTTACACGACTCTCAAGTCAATAATTTCATGAGCAAGATGACAAGCTTAGAAAAATAATATGACTTTTCATTTGATCAAGTTGAAGCATATTCTTTCCTTTCGGAAAGTTTTGAGTGAAATTGTTCCAATTCTACACCACTTGGGCTCACATTTCTCAATGTCAAGATGCTCTTAATTGTGATTTGTACAGTTACTGAAATTTGATGGAGTCCTATGAGGAATACGCATCTCTATATTCTACTCTGGTCTATTCTAACGAACTTCCAACAATCACAATCATTGAGCCAAAAAATGCAAAGCAATAAGAATCAAAGGAAATGTAGCAGTCTATACAATTGAAAAACGAATTACCAGCTACCGAATTTTCAACTAAAGGTGCAAGTAAAATTAAAGAAATACAGAACTGGACTACTATACAGTACAGCAAAATATGATTTAAAAAACCGTTATTTATGTATCTCAATCCAAAAATATTGTAAACAAAAATCATTTGATAGAAAACCCACTACCAGGGTTCTCGTCCACATTCACTTGCCTGACAAAGATATTTATGCTTTCCTTAAAGGCCTATGTTCTTAAAAATTTACGTTCCATTTCCACAGCTAAAAGTGATTGGTCCCTTCCTAATGTTCTGATGGTCAAAGGATACCCTTTATTTTCCTCTATGTCATGAATGATGAACCTGATTTCTTGTCATGATAGGACAGTGCCCTAACCTCTAGATGAAGCAAATACATTCCTGTGTATTTTACATTCAAACTGAACCACTTCATATGACCTCTCAAAGGCACTACCAAAGCCTTGTGGGAAAAAGGATAATATCTAGAAAAAATATAAATTAAACATAGACAATCTATTTACAATAGAATATAGTCTATTTATATCAAATGGAATTCACAAAGAAATGGTTCATTAACAGCCTTGTCTATTGACCATATAACTATGATCATCTAATTAATAATCATGCTAAGTCATAATCATCCTTTCTTGAAATGCTTTCTATTTTTCTTTGGAGAAACTCAAAAGTATATTAGAAAAAGAATGGTATCACTATAAAGAGGGTCGACTCGACGTAATTGGTAAGCTTGGTGACAAGGCCAAGTATATAGTCGAGGGCACTGGGAATATTGAGTTCCAGATGGACTCAGGAGGCATCATGGAAGTGAAGGAAGTGCTATATGTAACAAGTTTGGAGATGAATCTCCTTTCAGTTTCGGCCATGGAAGACAAAGGATTGGGGGTCAGCTTTATGGGAGGTGAAGTGGTTGTTGGGCCGAAGGGGACTGATTGCAGCAAGAAGTGGGTGATCGGAAATGGGGAGAGAGATCTCTATCTATTGAGAGGATCGCTGGTGAAGGCTCTCATCCATTAGAATGACAACCAAAGTGAGATTTGACATAGGAGGATAGGATACCTACATTATAGAGCTCTTACGATGGTGCAAAGGATGGTTACTGGTTTTCCAAAGATCTAGGTGGAGAAAGATGGAACATGTAAAGGGTGTACACTTGGCAAGCAAGAGAAGAATGTGTATCCTCATAATGAGACCATGTCTAAGGGTGTGCTAGACTTGGTGCATTATGATATTTGTGGCAAATAAATTATAAAAAGGGGAAATGAGAAGTCTCTCCTCATTCCATTCATTTGCCATTTGAGAAAAAAAAAATGGAGAGCTCTTATAGAAGAGTCTACAGTTTTGGAAACCCTACTTGCAGATTGCTAGTTTCGGTGCTGAGACCATACACCCTAGCTAGAGAGCACAATCATTCAAATTTCACCATTGTGCTTTAGTGAAGGAGGAGATTTGAGGAAGATAAGGAGGTAACAGTGTTATCAGTTGATTTTATCTCCTAATATTGAGTTTTTCATATATTTTTGACAAGCTGAGGATACCCAAAACGATACCAAGTTTCTAAGTCCAAATATGAGCCATAAAAATGACAAGTTCACTTTTAAAGAGGTTGGGTATCACTGCTGAAGTGGCCAAATTTATCTTTGCTACAAGGCCGAATTTCTTACTATGGGAAAGGGTCGAGTCTGCCATAAAAAATGGGACAAGTGACTTCATTTCCTAGGGTCGAGATCTGATCTTTAGTTGAGAACCGATTTTTGTGTATATAGGGCTAATTTCCTCTCTTGTTGGCCGAGTTTTGGTCACCTTGTGGCTATTGTGATACACTGAAGAGGTTGAGAGATTATCCTTATTTGTTGGGCGTGTTGCTACCAAAAAGGTGGTCATGTTCACCTTTAGGAGTTGGACAAGTTTGGTCGCTGATTTTTCCAATGTCCTCGGTCAAGTTCCGAAGTGGAATGTGGGGCCTCTATTTAAGAGGTTCGTTGCTTATATTGTTGGCTAAGTATTTTCCCACAGCACCATCTCACACTTAATGGGTTAGAAGGATGAGTTCCTCTGCCATATTGTATGGTACGAGAAATGTTTTAAAAACTGGAACCGGTGACTGGACTGGTCCACCTAATGAACCAGGTTTCGAACCGGAACCGGTAGAACTGGGACTGGTCAGGTCTAAACGAACCGATTTTAAAAAAATACATTAAATAATTAATTTTTAATGAAAAAAACTATTTTTAAGATTTAAAACCATGATTCCAAGCCAATAGAGACAAAATATGCAAAGATTGCTCATTTATATACCATGTAAAGGTGAATATATCAAAATGGCACCGAATGCAATACATATCATCGACAAAATACATAAGCAATTAGGCTCTAAATGGCCCCTAGAGAGCAAAAACAAAGCCTACAAACTATGGGAATAGTGGCCTACTACAAGTCTACATATATGATAATAGTGATCAACATTATCACTTGAAACTTCTCATGAGTCATCATGATAAAACTCAGTTCGTTGAGTCTCGACTCCCAAACTTTGCAACTGCTTGAGTCATAGACTTCTCTATTGGTTCAGTGACTTCAGTCTCAAACTTCTGAAGGTACTCTGCCCTAATATGCCCTATTACTTCATTTGGTGCTCCACATGGCTTTACCTGGCCTCCTATCCCAACCAAGTGTTGCTTGAACATGTTAATAACCCCTCCTTCAATAGATTTTTGACAATATTTGCAGATCATTTTGCCATCAATCATATCACAATGAGCCCATGTAGTATCCTTAGCTTTTGGAGGCATGATGACTACTACTTAGCTTAAACTCTCTGTTGTTCCACTACTCCAGCAAAAACTCAACACTCTCCAAGCTCCCAATCAAACTCACAAATACTGCAAATGAGATCTGTGAGCCAATTGAGAGGGAGAAGGGCCTTTTAAAGTCTTGGAGAGGGTGTTTTTGGAGGGAAAGAACCCTTACTTTCCCTCCAAAACAGCCTAAAAATTTGGAAAAAAGTGTTGCGTGGGTCCTTCGCGGCCATGGCAGGTAACCGGCCGATTTAGGACAGAACCGGCCAGTTACGTCCTAAACTGGTTGGTTAGGACTGGTTAGGGCAATTCTTAGGCAAAATGGTGGGTCAAACTGGGTTTTTCTGCCGGATAGACCCACTGGGCTTGCTAACCGGCTAGTTTGGCTAGTTACCGGTTCAGACTAGCCGGTTTTTAAAACACTGGGTACGAGTTGTCGGTGTATTTTTTGAGTGCATATATATATATATATATATATAATCATATATATATATAATCATATAAATCCCAAAGTAACCAAGCAACCTGCCTAACATGTAGCTACTAGTAAACCTCTAGGGGTCTACAGCCTATCCTCCTCTCTGTAAACAAGATCGCAACCAAGGGGATTTGAATCTTGGGTCTCTCAATTTTCTTAGGACTCGTATTATTTCAATCACCAATGGATAAAAATAAATATCCACACATGCTAAATGTTGTGGAAATGAGGTGGAAATTTATGGGGGAGTTAAAGTGAAGTCCCAAGGTGATGTGGACTCCTAAAATCAAGGAAATGACATGTCCTCAAATAAAATCGAATTTCTCGCATTAAAGAACAACACGGGCCAAAATTTAAGGTCGCCAAAACTCGAGCCTCAAGGTTGAAGTTCGACAAACCTTGTGAAATAGGTTGCATCTAGGAAAACATTGATACAACACTTACCACATGTCCATTGGCATGAACCCGTTCCGAGCATTGTATGGCTATGATGCTCCTTCATTTGTATATTTGGTGTTTGGGGATAGCAGGGCTCCCAAAGTCAAAGATTGTATACAAGAAAATAAAGATATCCTTAAGGAAAACTTACAGGCTTCCCAGAGCCAATAGAAGATGTATGCAGACAGGCACAAGGTTGAGCACAATTTGGAAGTAGAAGATTTGGTTTTCTTGAGGTTGCAACCATACATACAATCTTTTCTGAAGAAAAGTGGTACAAAAAAGTTGAAATCGCGCTTTTATGGTCCCTACAGAGTAATCAAGAGAGTTGGGGAACTAGAATACAAACTTTATTTGCCAAAGGGGAACCAAATTCATAATGTTTTTCATGTATCATGCCTCAAGAAGGCACTAAAACAACAAGTTATTATTTCAACATAGTTACCCCCACTTGATGAGGAGGGCTAGCTCGAATTGATTCCTAAGGAGATTTTGGAAGTTAGGGAAAGGAAATTGAGTAGCATAGTGATGAGAGAGTATCTTATCAGATGGAAAGACTTGCCAGTAGAGAACGCTACATGGGAAAAAGAGAATATTTTGCAGCATCCTAGTTTGCAATTGCTTAAGGGCAAGCAACCTTGAGAAGGGAGAACTATAATGTCCCTCTCTGAATGATCACACCAAGAAAACAACTCGGTAACCTATTTGATTGCTATAGGCTATAGTCAATCAAAAAGGGGATCAATTAATTTAATTATTTAAATGTCATTTCGGTGAAAAAGAAACATGTGAAGGTGATATTGATTTAGTCAAAAGGGTAAAAGGAAATTAAAAAAAAAAGAGACCCGTGGTATAATGATAAAAGAGATATTAGAGTGTTGGAATTCCAGAGTAAAAGGGAATTCCTTAACATGATAATTTCTTGTGAACATTATTTTTCTATTTCTTCTTATTTTATTAATCTTCTTCATCAAACAATTACCGTTAGAATGCAAGAAAGTAAATACAAGGGACGAGAGACACCAAAGATAGGCCACAGGCCAAGGCAAAACCCCACCAAGGGGGAAAACCCAACAATCCTTTCCTTATAGATTCATAGAAAAATCCAAGTCAAACAATCATTATCTCAAGTGCCAAGTCAACGCTCCACTAGGTAACATTTGCCTTCACAACATCCTTCACAGATTTGTTCATAGGTCTATCCAATCACCTATCACAGAGAAATCATCTATCAGAGAGAAATCACCTCAAAAGTTCACATATATCACAGAAGATGTGTCGTGCCCAACATGTATAACCACAGAAAGAAACCTCTTATTAACTCGTCCAAATCACAGTGAAAGGTCCAAAATCTTTCTACTACAGGTATCTGAAAATCACCAAAAAAGTCCCTAAATCTTCTTTCCAAATGGAGGAATATGCTAGCCAATATATAGTTGTTTGTTCATGCGAAAAGTCACGTCTTTTCAAGCTAGGCCGACCTGTCATCTAGGAGGTTCAACTTGGCTACTTAGACAACTAATATAATTTCAAAAATTCAAATTTCTTTTTCTTTCAAATGTCCAAATGGTACATGTTACCACTCAAACTAGTAGGGGACCTAAAAGGGAATCCTAAAGGGGCAACTACTAGATCAAGGGCAATGATGGAGGCTTAGCCCATTGTCACCTCAGCTAAGGCTCCCTACTCTTTACGGACTTTCACCAATGGGAGGAGACCTGGTGTATAAAGAGTCACTTGGGAAGGATAGATCAGCAATGGTTATGAAGTGACCTCAATGATACTTTCCTAGAAGGGAGTCAAGGGTGATGCTTGCTTGCTTCTTAAGCAAGGTACAAGGCTTTCTAGGAGAAGGAGGTGAGGATTTAAAAGCTAGGTTAGAGTGTGACTTGTGAAGGATCTACCCAATGCCTAAAATCCTTGCAAAACTTGGAGTCCTGAGTTGTCTTTGATGAATTGACTTTGATGAGAAATGAGACCACACGAGACCAAGTGGACCCAGCTTAGGTTAAGAGGAGGGAGTTTAGCAACCAATGTTGATTTAACCTAAACAAGGAGGGGAAGAGAATCAAAGAAAGAATTTCCACTTAAAGATGCTAAAATGATCCTATGAGGTGCTAGCCTAGGGAAACCCAGGGCAAAGTTTGATCTCAGGACTAGGGCTTGGGATATCTGACAATCCCACTGTCCGAATTTCTTCAAATTTGGAGGAGACCTTGAGGACACCAACACAAGAGATTCCAGGAGATCGAACTTTTTCTATGGGTATTTTGTCGGCACAATGATGCCCTAAGTGACCCAGCGTGGCTAGACCTAGAGAGAAGGAGGAAAAGGTGAAGAAAATGGTTTTGACCAGTGCCTAATTCCTTTGGGGATATGGATTCAAGGAGAATAATGAGAATGGATTTCATTTCTAACTCAAGGAGGCTTTAAGGACAACTTCGTTTGGCGTTAGGGCAAAAAAGAAAGTGACCTTAAAGCATTTATACTTCGTTTGCAAATCAAAATGGTTTATCAAGATGAATTCGATCTCTAGGAAAATTAGTTCAACATACATGGCCCATACATAGAGATATGCTATATAGAAATATAATTCCACAATTTAGAAGTAAATGCATGCAGCAATTAGCCCTAAAATAGCAAAAACCCCATTATCAATGCATGTGACAAAGTAAAAGAAAATAGCATTAAGTTTGTACTTACATGTAAGAGAATATATCCAACTATCAACAGATTTGGCAATCAAGAAGCTCTAAGACAAGAGAATGTAATCCAAAAATCAAAATTCATCCATACTCCAATTTCGTCCACCAAGAAGGAATAGCGAAAATCGAGAGAGAGACAGAGAATGATCCAATCCAAGTGATGATTCAAAATGAAATCACATCACTCCTGTTTATACACTTCTTAGGAGTTCGAATTACCTAATTAGGCCTACATTAGCCTCTAAAATGAAATAAAGTGCAAAATAACTGACTTTTAGTGACAAGCCCACCAAACTAGCTCAAAAACAAACAAATAAGCCTCTTAAGAGGTCAAATGATGAATAATACATGTCGTTGGGCCCTCCAGGAGGCCTGATGAAGTCCATAAGTGTCATACTGATGAATAGGACTCTCAAAAGTGATAGACAAGGGGGTGACCCCTTGTTCTCCAAACAATAAACATGTGGTGCTATCAGTGGGTGTGGGGGCACCAAAATAACCTCATGGGTCTCCAAGTACATTGAAGATGTCTGCAGACCATCAGTAAGGGCTCAGGTGATAATATAAGTGATGCCACATCAGCATACAAGTCCTGGGTCATTTTCCAAGTGCATGGTACAATTGTGGGGCCAACTAGGCATGATGAACAAGATGGATCTTCCTCCTCCAATAGGTGAATCTCGAGCAATCTCTAACCACTACTGCTATGCAGGCCCATGGCTCTCTACACACACCCTACATGTGCCAAAGCCCTCTAGAGAGTTAGGACCCCATATAGGGAAACCAAACTCAAAATGGAAACCATATGCCATCCTACATAAGATCCAATGCATCCCCTAGCTTTCCAGCACAACAAGTCATTAAAGTAATTGGGTAAAAGAGCTTACAAACCATGGACAACAAGTGGACACTTCATAATGGCATGCCCTTCCATAGTGGGCTTTGACATGTGCCAATGTCTCCGAGCTCCAAAAGGGTTTAACCAAGTACCTTATTAGGTGGTTTCTACCTTTAAAGGGTATAGTATGTCCTAGGTACACTCTTCAAATGGTGGTGGCATGTGACAAAGAGGTGGATGGAATAGGGAATGACGAGAGGCAATCCTGGGCCACATATTGGGGTACAAGGGTAGCTAGAAAAAGGGAAGCCCACACCTGGTTATATAATGTATAGGAGAGAGCAATGGTGGTACATGAGGTGCCCCAACCTTGATTTTTCCACCCTTCTTTATATGCCTTTTTCCTTTTATGATTTTTCTTTGATTAACTGCTCGGGGCTCAAAGGATAAGAGCATAATGTGTAAGATATAGCAGTGAATACCCCTTTAAGGTAGGGTGGTTCATTGCCCACCAAGGGTTGGGACAATCATGGGTTCCTAAATGATAAAAGCGGCTCATCTAGGGCCTATGGAACCAAAGTGATGGCCATGGATATGGAGTAGAGCTCATATATTGGCTTTTGCCCAGGTGCTAAATATATTTGTCCTGACCATCTTTTGCATCTTGTGGTACATTTTCCTATTGGATGTGGCCATTTATGCTTTTACTTTTTCTTTTCAGTTGCTTCAACCTTCGGGGCATCGTTCCAAGCCTGACCCAAGGTGGGGGGCAAGGGAAAGGGGAGGCTAACCCTATGTGGACCCAGTGAGGAAATGTGGACCCAGGTGGGAAAGATGATTAATGGGGCTATAATAAATGGAAGGGGAGTGACATATGTGGATGAGCGAGCAGGACCACGCACCCAAAATCGGGGTTTCCCATGTAGTACCAACCACCCTAAAACCAAATGATCAGTAAACGAGATCCCACAGGACTAAGATCCAAGGGTAACATCGAAAAGAGGTCTAGGGGACAGAAGCATGGACCTAGCCCACTCTTTCCGTCGAATCCCCCCAATTAGTTCATGCCCAGAAGTGTCCATGATAAGCAAGCTCAATATTCAATTACCAAATGACAAGACATACCTTTAGGTTCGGGAGGCCCACCTTCAAACATACAATCAAGATAGATGGGTGAGGGACCACATGGCTGGCTCAGGTGGCGGAGAAATGGCACAATGAGCTAGTTGGTGGTTGCAAGGGGCTACTGGCTGCTGGCTGCCGGCTGAAGACTAGCGTGGAGAAAAATTTCTCCTAGGGATATCACCCACGAAGTGGAGGGTAACAAGACATATTATAAAATCAATTTCGTTTAACCAATAAATGTCTTCTTTAAGCATATTATGAAGACCCAACCTCATTACATTTTCCAACACAGAGCTCACTATTTCAGCGTGCATAATCATTTCCTCATATCAGTTTGGAGAGTTCTTGTGGCCTTTGGAGTGCTAAGGGTGAAACCCTTGAGCAAATTGGTTTTAGTTGTGAAACAAATCCACCCTAGCTGATCAGAAGGAAAGATCACTCAAATCTTTCGCAGGTATTTATTGCTAAAGATTCATCTCATTTCCAGGTTGCGAGGACAACTAGAGATTGTGAGATTTTTGGGAGGTCATATTTTGTCAAGAATTTGAGTCATCAATTGTTGGGCCATGGCATCAAAAGGGAAGGTTGAACGAGCCATCAAATCTGTTCCAGTTTAGTAATTACAGCTGTGTAAGGGGGCATTCCGGCATCGTCATCATCTCCTATTTGCCCAGCGAATCGTGCCATTAGCCATGTCTATTTATGGGCTTCCAGAAATCTATTTTTGTAACTCAAAAGGTTGCTCCAACATGTAATTATAGGTCAGATTAATTGGCTAAGTTTGTTTGATGTGGTAATTTTTCTTGTGGTATGATGGTGGAGTTATTTCTTTAGCGCAAAGGGATTTTATAGTGGTATTAATAAACAGATTTGTTATATTGATTGAATTTATTTGTTGTGATATTTTGTTTTCAACGATATGGGTCAACTTGCTTGAGAAGGGATTTCACATCCGTCTATCGTTCTAGTATCTATCCTATTTTGTATTTTCCATTGGCATTAACATCTTAGCAGTGACTCAGTATTTACGTAATACCATTTGATTTTGATGACTTAATCAGAAAACTGCATTTGATGGTTTGCAATTTCATGTGTGTTTGTCATTTGATCATCATTCATGTAGTACTAATAAGTACTAGTAGTAACCAGTTGTATGCTTAAATTTGTATCATCATCATATAAATGTTTTAGCTTCTAACTTTTAATAAACACTCATACTTTCATGTCCTCCATGTCCAATGTCATTGTGTTAGGTGACATAGTTTAAAAGTAACAAATTATCAAGAGATTCAACAAATCAATCAGGGATCAAATCATAACAAAAGAAGGAATATCTAAGAAAAAACTACTAAATTTTGATAAGATATTATCCACGAAAGATAAAGAAATTGATCATTTTAGAAAACAATCTCAAAACTTTCTTAATAGATATCAGAAAGCAGAAAGAAATATCACTACCAAAGATTGAGAAAGAGACATACCAAGTCAATTGAATTAATAAGGTTTTTAAAAGTGTTAATTTTAGGATAACAATGGTATGTTCTATGCTTAGAGCAATTTTATTTCAATTTCTTTATTAGCCCAATATCATATCCAGTTTAGCAATCACATCAACATGATAGTAAAATGCAGATAGAACATAAATAATAACAGTAGAAGACAAACCAACACAAGAGGACACAAGATATGGCACCAGCCAAGGACAAACCCCAACATGGGAAAACCCTTGATTAATTCTTCTTACAATTCTTCAAAAGTTCAACAAAGAGAGAGTACAATTTACAATATTCGCTTGCCCAAACTGATCAGTCAAAACAATAGAAACAGAAAGCCCTAACCAGAAAGTCAACGCTGGTCAACAGGGCTGAGATTGACCTCCAAAACAGCTCGGTCAACCATGGTCAACTTGACCTCCAATAGCAAGATAATGCAGCCCAAAACAGTCCGAAAATAACTAGTCAAATCTGGTCAACAAGGCTGAGATTGACCTCCAAAACAGCTCGGTCAACCATGGTCATCTTGGCCTCTAATAGCAAGATAATGCAGCCCAAAACAGTCTGAAAATAACTAGTCAAATCTGGTCAACAAAATTCAACGCAACAACCTGAATTAGGGCAATCAACGCTAGTCAACATAGGGGTCAAACTGCCTTGGTTTTTGTGCCCAGAATAGCGACCTACCCAAATAGAAGTCTCCCTCACAAAACCAAAGCCAAACAAGGTCAACACTGGTCAAAGTCAGCCTCTCGAAATTTCGGGCTCCTGAAATTTCGGTCTCCTGAAATTTTAGCCTCCTGAATTTTCGATCAAATCTGGTCAATGCAACAACTAGAAAAGACAGTCTTCCTTTCGCACGTGTGGAGAGAGAGAGAGGTAGAGAAATCCATACCCAATCAAGATGAGAGAGAAAAAGATGAATGAGATGAGATGCCAAAATGAGGAGGCACCTTGTATTTATATGCAACGTTGAAGGTTGGAGGCTAATTTGATGGTTGGTCGAACTTGACAATTTGTCCATAATCAAAATAAATTCATAACTTCATTTGTACATGTCAAAATGGGGTGATCTTCAAATCAATCCTACACCTCTCGGAAAGAGGAATCCAAGAAAAATATCAACTACCTCATAAGAGCTGTCAAAAGTGATGTTTGGCCCTAGTTGCCAAATTTAACACTCCCTCTCAACTAGGGAGAACATCACCTGCCAAACTGTCTAACAATCTGTACCCTCCCTGTCACTACACTGCCCTGCTTTGGTGAACCATGAAGAAAGAAGAAATGATCGAAAATGTATCATACCATTCCCCACTGACCCGAAGTCAGTCTCCAACAACAGAGAGTGTGTCATACCACTCTTAATTGACTCGAAGTCAGTTTCCATTGATCCCAAATCAATATCAACATCCTAGCATAGGGAGTACGGTAGTACACGATGCGTCCATCGGTAGTACTATGATCCCTGTCCTCATTTCCCTACTCATTGGCCAGATGAGAGGTACTTCCCATGAGTCCCGGAATACATGGGTAGGATACTTCCCATGAGTCTCGGACTACATGGGTAGGATGTGCCGACAGGAGAAGGTGAACCATTCATCCTGCTCATATGCCAAAGGGGAGGGTGAACCACTCAGCTTATGCATATGCCACCATGGGGTATCACAGGGGAAGATGAACCATTCACCTTCTACATAGCACACTACTAGGGGAGGGTGAGTCACCCTATGGTCACTCATCGCTCCAAGAAGAACCCCAAGCCCCCTGGAGCTCCCAGAGTTCACTATCCATCTCATACAGGACCCTCATAAGAGGGTCTCTCCACAACTCGAAGTCATTCACAGAAGGTTAAGAATTTGACCTTCCCGAGGGGCTTTGTAAGAATATCAGCGACCTTCTCATCAGTCCCAATATGATGGAGCCTTATTGCTCCTCGCTATACTATATCTCGGATAAAGTGGTACCTGATATCAATATGCTTGGAGCAATCATGAAATACGGGATTCTCAAAAAAACAAATCCCACTTTGGTTGTCACAGACTCACAGAAGATCATGGTGGTATCCAGCACATGTCCAAATAGCTCACTAAAGAGCTTCCTCAACCAGACAGCTTCACAGGAGGCCAAACTAGCAGCAATGTATCCAGCCTCAGCGGTGCATAAAGCAACTGACTTCTGCTTCCTACTCATCCATGATATTGAAGCAGAACCTAGAGAGAAGAAACATCCTGATGTGCTTTTGCGATCCACCACACTGCTAGCCCAGTCTGCATCACAGTAACCGTGGAGTCTCACATTCCCAGCAGTGTATCTTAGTCCATAAGTGATTGTGCCCCGAAGATATCTCAAGAGATTCTTGGCAGCAATCCAAGGTATGTGATGAGGCTCAACCATAAATTGGCTCAATGTATTCACTGCAAAACATATGTCCAAATGGGAGTTCACCAAGAATATCAGGGCCCCCACGAGTTGACGATACTTAGAAGGATTTCCCAAATCGGGCCCAGCAGTACTTCTGCATAACTTATTGGAGTTAAGTTCTATCAGAGTGGTCACAGACTTGCAATCCACCATCCCAAATCTTGCAAGTATCTTCACAATATATTTTCCTTGAGAAAGGAAAATCTCACCTGGATTTTGCTAGACCTCCAACCCTAGGAAGTATTGCATTAGTCCTAGGTCCTTCATCTCGAATTTGGAAGCAAACTCCCTCTTACATTGATGAATAAGAGGGTTTGCACCTATCAAAAAGAGATCGTCCACATAGAGTACCAAGATGAGAGGTCTATCATTCTCAACCTTAAAGTAAAGGTTTGGATCAGCTTCACTTCTTGTAAATCCCAGCTTCATTAGATAGCTATCAATCCTCTCATACCAAGCCCGAGGTGCTTGCTTCAACCCATAGAGGGATTTCTTCAACCTGCACACGTGTCTAACGATCTTGAACTTCAAACCCCTCAGGTTGTTCCACATAGACTTCCTCCTTAAGTGAACCATGCATGAAGGCAATCTTGACATCCATCTGGTGTAGATTCCATCCTTGTGAGGCAACAAGGGCTATAATTGAACGTATAATGGTCTAGCGAGCAACGAGTGCAAATATCTCATCATAATCTACACCTTCTTTTTGAGAGAAGCCTCGAGCAACAAATCTGGCCTTTAACTTCTCAGCACTTCCATCAGCACCATGCTTGATCTTGTAGAGCCATTTAGAGGTGACAACATATTTGTCTTGGGGTCTAGGGACCACATCCCAGACATCATTCTTTGTAATTGACTCCTATTCTTCATTCATAGCATCCTTCCATACTTGTTGCTTCACAGCTTCTTTGAATGAGCAAGGTTCAGACTGAATAATGGTGCTCATAATAGTCAAGTACCCTTGGTACCTATTAGGCTTCTTGCTTTCATGAAATGTCCCCCTCGGTGCAACATGACTCTCGGCAACTTCAAGACTTTCCCTCAGCCATGAGGATCTCCTTTTGGAGGAGGAGGGCTCATGAGGAAGAGGATCAATGGGATCCATCGGTTCTTCAACATCCGGCAATGACTCATCCTGTGAATCTCCCTGATTTCCTACATCTGCTTCTTTGTCCTTCCTTGGAATAGGAAGGTTGCTAATCTTCCTTAGGGCAGCATCCTCATCGAAGGTGACATCATGACTCAACTCTACTTCTCTTTGACCAAAGGCACATAGATTCTATATGCCTTAGAAGTTTCACTATAGCCCACAAAAGTTCTTTTCTTCCCAGATGCATCTAATTTACTTCTCTTTTCTTTCAGCACATGAAAGTATACGGGACTACCAAAAATTCTAAAATGAGAAACATCAAGTCTCTTACCAGTGAAAACTTCCTCGAGAGTTTCGGAGTCCAATGCTTGATGAGGGCATCGATTTTGAACGTACACAACAATGTTGGCAGCTTCTCCCCATAGGAACTTTGGAAGTCCTTGATCATGAAGCATGGCACGAGTGGCTTCTATAATGGAATGATTCTTCCTTTTAGCAACACCATTTTGCTCAGGAGAACATGTAGTGGTAGTCTTCCTCTTAATGCCAACTTCCCTGCAATAGTCATTGAATTCATTTGATTCATACTCGGTTCCATTATCGGTCCTCAATATCTTGGTCTTCTTCCCTGTTTGATTTTCCACCAAGGCTTTGAAGGCACGGAACCATGAGAACGTCCTTCTTATTCAAGAAATATATCCAAGTTTTGCGAGAGAAGTCATCCACAAAGACAACATAATATAAATATCCTCCTAATGATATCACAGGCAACATACCAGATAGATCAAAATGAAGCAATTGCAAAATGTCTGTGGTCTTGCTATCACCTGAGGGGAATGGTCCCCTTGTATTCTTTCCCTCAGCACATCCCTGACATACACCTTCATGCTCTATTTTGAATTCAGGCATACCTGTAACCATATTCCTTGCATCAGGTAGAACCTTATAATGAAGATGAGCAAACCTTTGGTGCCATAGTTCAAATTGAAGAGATGTGTCGCAAGACATGGCTCCCAGTGGACTTCCTCCAACTTGATATAAACTGTTAACCCCGACTCCAAGAGTAAATGCTTCTTTGAAATTTCTTTTCCACACGTGTATCTTTCCATCGATGAATGCCACCTTGAATCCTTTGTCTTCCATCGCCGAGATAGACACTAGATTCTTCTTTAGATCAAGTACATATAGTACTTCTTGAAGATGAACGGTGTTACCTTGATTCAATTGAAGGGTAACATTCCCAACTCCCTTCACAAGATAGATGGCATTGTCTCCAAAGATAATTTCCAAATTTGTATCCTTCTCTATCAAATTTGAAAGAGCTTCCTTGTACCCGTTGAAGTGCCTTGAGGCACCATTATCAATCAACCAATTTCCCAAAGTATCCGAAGGAGAGGCAGTAGAGAGGGTAGATAGAAGATAAATTCCTTTTGCTTAGAATTTACAACATTAGACTCATCATACTTGGAGTTTCTTGTTCTTTTAGAAGCTCAATCATTTCCAAGTTGAGCAGCAGAAGCATTCCTTTTCCATTTGTTGTTGAACCTGCCATTTCTTTGATTGTTGTTGTTGCCCTTGGAATGATTGTTATCATCATCATGAAATGTGT
Source organism: Pinus taeda (assembly GCA_000404065.3). Classification (NCBI taxonomy): domain Eukaryota; kingdom Viridiplantae; phylum Streptophyta; class Pinopsida; order Pinales; family Pinaceae; genus Pinus; species Pinus taeda. The sequence goes on along the minus strand of APFE030696535.1, from coordinate 282,895 downwards.
CCCTTCTATTTGGACACTCCCTGGCAAAGTGACCAAACTTGTTGCAAACGAAGCATCTTCCCTTCCTTCCATTTTTGAATCCCAGTGTTCCTTGACTTTGCTTCTTTGAACCTGCATTGTTCTTCTTCTTGGCATGAGCGGATAATGCGGTAGGATTATTCCTATTCGAAGGCATCTCCAATTCCATCATCCTTGTTTCTTCTTGAGAACATCTAGTAGCAAATCTTCAAAACCTGGAATTTTGTCGTTATTGAGAATAGTAGCATTAAACACATGCCATTCAAGAGGAAGACCTCCAAGGGCAATGAGAGTGAGCTCCCTCTCAGCAATAGCTTCACCAATCGAAAGAAGATCATTTTTTATCTCGGTAATCCTCATGAAGTAGGATTGAATATCCTCACTTTTTCCTTCTTTATATCCTTCAACTTGTTATTTAGGAAAATAATTTGATTTGCATTGCTAGATTTGAACATGCCAACCAACCTGTCATATATCTCCTTTGATGTATTCAAATCGGAGATGCAAGCAACTAAGTGCTTATGAATAAAATCCCTAATGATCTTCTTGGCTTTGACTTCACCCTTCTTGTACTTTGTCTTAATAGCAGCCGGTGCATTTGAAGGAGGTTCCGGAATCTTTCCCTGCACATAATCCATGACATCTTGCTCTTATAAAGTCAAATCAAGAGACATCTTCCATGCATGATAATCAGAGTTATCATGAAGCTTATCATCAGACTTGAAGTAGGATGTGTAGGCCATTGAGACTTGTTCTTGATCAGTGATTGCTCCTCTTAGTGATTTCTCTTCACCTCAGTTCTAATACCATGTTAATTTTAAGATAACAATGGTGTGTTCTATGCTTAGAGCAATTTTACTTCAATTTCTTTATTAGCCCAATATCATATCCAGTTTAGCAATCACATCAACATGATAGTAAAATGCAAATAGAACATAAACAATAATAGTAGAAGACAAACCAACAGAAGAGGACACAAGATATGGTACTAGCCAGGGAGAAACCCCAATGTAGGGAAACCCTTGATCAATTCTTCTTATAATTCTTCAAAAATTCAGCGGAGAGAGATAATACAATTTACAATATTCACTTGCCCAAACTGATCAGCCAAAATAGCAGAAACAAAAAGCCCTAACCAGAAAGTCAATGCTGGTCAACAAGGCTGAGATTGACCTCCAAAACAGCTGGGTCAACCATGGTCAACTCGGCCTCCAACAGCAAGATAATGCAGCCCAAAACACTCTGAAAATAACTAATCAAATCTTGTCAACAAAAGTCAACGCAATAACTTGAATTAGGGCAGCCAACACTGGTCAACGCAGGGGTCAAACTGCGTCAGTTTTTGTGCCCAAAATAGTGGGCTACCCAAATAGAAGTCTCCCTCACCAAACAGAAGTCAAACACGGTCAACGTTGATCAAAGTCAGCCCCCTGAAATTTCAGCCTCCTGAAATTTCAATCAAATCTGGTCAACTCAACATCTAGAAAAGACAATCTTCCTTTCGCAAGTGTGGAGAGAGAGAGGCCCAGAAATTCGTACCCAATCAAGATGAGAGAGAGAGATGAATGAGATGAAATGCCAAAATGACGAGGAGGCACCTTGGATTTATATGCAATGTTGAAGGCTGGAGGAGGCTAATTTGATGGTTGGTCGACCTTGACAATTTGTCCATAATCAAAATAAATTCATAACTTCATTTGTACAAGTCAAAATGGGGTGATCTTTAGATCAATCCTACACCTCTCGGAAAAAGGAATCCAAGAAAAATATCAACTGCTTCATAAGCACTGTCCAAAGTGATGTTTGGCCCTAGTTGACAAATTTAACAAAAAGTGAAAGTGCAAAAATTGGGATAAAGAAACAATTACAAATCCAACCAGACTTGAAAATCGAAGTGTCATTAATAATGAAATATGATCGACCAACAAAACGACTTGAGTACATGATGGAGATTTAAACGCTGAGTTTAGAGTGCAAAAAGAACATCCTAAAGTTGAAATCAACAAGAAGCAACTTACAAGTGCTAAGAGTACCTTATCATTACCCAAATCACAAATTTGTTGCAATAACCAGTCAGCTTCCCAGTGTTGACAATTCTCTAACCAAAGTCAAAATTGTACTTACAAAAAAATCAAAAATCAATATGAATGGAAGTCAAAAATGAATTATGTCGAAAGTTACAAACACAAAATATTTAATCAAATACCCCATTATACAATTCTGAAAACAATCAATCACAGATGGAATGACCTTCTATATTGAGAGAATATTGTTCAAACCTTCACAAGTGTTATCGACTTGTTTCCTCAACCAAGACACCACCAAGATTAGTTAATCAAGTAAGCAAATTACAAGCCAGATTAAAAATATAACCTTCTCCTAATCATGCTTTGAAGACAAAGGATCCTTTTAAAAGTGTGGACGTGTAATATACAAAAATTATGTCACATACAAGAGTAATAGTAAACAATGTTGTGAAAATCGCGATCGGGATTAAATCGGCGCGGGGAACAAATCGGAAAAAATCGGAAAAATCGGGAAAAAATCATTTGGTACAAAAATATTCATTTTTTTTCAATTTTTTTAATATCTAAACCATCTACAACATAAAAGAAATACATTGACACATAAATACGATAAAAAAAACTAATATATAAGATGTTTAATATCATTTCTAGCGCTAAAATCACACATAACACTGAATCATGTCCTGAATAGTAAATCCTAACTCCTGAGTCCCAACTCAGCCTCAAAATATCAACAAAAAATATGATAATGTATCTCATCATGTCATAATGTCATATACAATAAAATGAAAGTCTAATCCTATTGATTTCCTCTGCCCCTCTTGCGAGAAAATGCCACAGCTTTCCCTTTCCCTCTAGATGTAGATGCTGGTGCCTATGCTGGTGGAGATGGCAGTGGAGTCTGATGTGCTCTAGAAGCTGAAGAACTAGAAGTAGGAGCTATAGGAGGTAGACCACGTCCTCTACTGGTGGCAGGGGTAGCCCGGGCAAGGTTGGGTCACCTGGAAACATTACAATCTCCCAATCCTGAAATCCTGAAAAACTGATAAGTCTGCTGGATTTTAAATGAAATCTAAAATTCTACTTTCTCCATATGAAATCCAATGAGGCTGGAACCACTCTCAAACATCCTGAGTCATTTCATGGTAATTGTTAAAAATTTAAGTAAAAGGATGAAAATGAAGATTAAGGAGAATGTCACTTTTACTTTAAGAATTTAACATTACCATGAATAGCATATCCATACTAAGGCCTAGACTTGATCATTAAGCTGCCCCACTCACAAATTATTTGTTTCTTTCAAATGAGCAATTGAAAAACCAAATGAGCAATTGAAAAACCAAAAAAAGCTTATAAAATCGTGCTGCCCCGACCCACCACGATTTTTTCTTAAAAAATTGCGATTTTTTCAGTAAAAATCGTCAAAAAAAAATTTAGGCGATTTTTTCGTATAAAAATCGCGATTTGATCGGCGAAATGAAAAAATCGCTATTTTTTCATTAAATCGCGATTTTCACAACACTGTAGTAAATACATCCTTAACATGAATATATGATAGCAATGGATAGTCTCTTTGGGGACGTCTGATAAAAACAGTACAATATAGATAGAATTAACATGAGCCCTAAACAAGGATGACACTGATATGAAATTGGATCATAATAAAAATAGAATACTTTAAACCGGTGTTGTCATACTCTTCCTAGACTCCCGAGGAGTCTGGCCAAGTCTCACTAAGTTAGTTGTGGGTCTAGTACACCCCAGGGATTCCCCAATCAAACTCAGCTAACTATTCGACTCAACTGACTTGGAAGTCTTGGCCTCAAACTCAGGAGCCTAGCACAAATCCATCAAACCCAAAGAAATTACCATAAATACTCCACACGCGTGATTTGACCAAGTAAAACTTGTTTTGGAGGAAGTTTTAAGAGGGAAATGAAGCGTTTGAGAGCCATTTCTTCCTTGGAAGAGTATTGCGCATTGTCACTATTAGGGGGCTGAGTTCATTATTTAGGAAAGCAATTAAAAGAGGCTTCATCATCATCACTGATCAGTGATCACTAATTGTTGTGTAAGGACGCTTCAATTCATTACTGGCTATTACGTGAAGGCTGCTGCCTGAAAGACGTCTCCGAATCTCATTAATATATTCTTTTGCACGAATTTACCATATTTTGAATTTTTTCTCTTTCCAGTCTTAGTTAAGTCTTTTCCTAGTCTATGTTGAGTCTTTGTCAAGTCTTTTTAGAGTCTATGCCAAGTCTTTGTCGAGTCTATTCCAAGTCTTTGCCAAGCCACCAAGACCCAGGCCAGCTGAGCCTTTGCCACTTTGCTTTAAACAGAAATGAAGAAGACTCGGCAATGAAGGTTGCTATGGAGGAAGCCCGAGTCTGCGAGGCCAAAGATGTGGTTGGCAGTGTGAAGGGCCCTACACTTGTCCAATCCACTACCACTCGCCTCCAAAGCACCACATAGTCAAGGATTGCACAAAACAACTAAAGATTACAAAATTAATAATAATAAAAAATAAAAATAAAAAAGTGAATGACAAAAGGACCATAAACTGGAATGCTAACAGCAAAAGCCAAAGAAGAGCACTGGAGTTATGAAGTTCGGGATGCTTTGCCTTCCAGATGCTCTGAGCTATCTAACTCAGTCTCTACACTTCTGCACAATGTTGGAGCAAGGATTCTTTGGCAAAGAAGAAGAAGATTGCACAGGAAATTTCTAAGACTGTAATCTGTAGAAGCTCCAGATTAAAAATAAATAAAAAATAAAAAATCTGATTATAATTCTGCAATTGCTGAGAAAAGCCATTATATGCCAGTTTACCATTTGGGTTTCCAGGGTAACCCTCTGTTATCTTATGGTGTGTTAATTGATTGTATCGTTGATATTTGCTATCGGTTGCTTCGTCTTGGCATATAGCTGTCTTTTCTGTTAAATTAACAAACCAGATCACTGCCAATACTTATTTTTTCAAGCTACTGTGAGGGCCACAAAAGCTGGTTATCTCAGACCATTCAATTGAGAGCTAGAGGAGATCGACAGTCTATGGGAACATAATTGTTGGCTATTATTTCCTTTTCCAGACTAAATTTCTATCTTAATTACTGGAAATCAGCAATTTACTCCTTCCTTGGCTGTTGTATTGCTGGAGAGAAACCATATGCCTAGCTCTTCTCTTGTAGTTACTGGAATTTTATTACAGTACGTCACTACAAAACTTGCTTTGATTTCTTAAGCATCTCTGCAATTGTTCACACAATCAATTAACAACAGCTATGTTTGCTGAGATATATGTGTGGAATTGAGAACCCAATCTCGCAATTGGATTGATTGTTGGTTTAAGTGACTAAGTGTTATAAATGCTTGGCCACTGGCATAGTCTGTTTGCCAGTAAGCTGGTGTGTCCAATTGTCGTGTTAACCACATAGTACAGCCTTGTATTCGCAGCTTTGCATAGCGTACTCTGTTGATCTCTTCCTATTAACTCAATGTTGACTATCTCCTCAGGTGCATGATTAACCTCATAAATCTGGCCATTCCTTTGATTGGAATGTACTGAGCATTGGACCACAAATGTAAGAGCAAAGCATGATATTAGCTACAGCCATATTTTATAAGCAAACAAACAAACAAGAAGCATAACCAAACCAAAACATAAATCTTCAGCCTTGTATTTGCAGTTTTGCATAGGGTACTCTGTTTGATCTCTTCCTATTAACTCAATGTTGAATTTCTCCTCAGGTGCATGATTAGCCTCATACAATCTGACCATTCCTTTGATTGGAACGTGCTGAGCATTGGACAATAAACGTAACAGCAAAGCATGATATTAGCTACAGCCATATTTTATGAGCAAACAAACAAACAAGAAGCATAACCAAACCAAAACAGAAATCTTCTTTTCAGTATTGAATCCATATAGATGAAACATTCTCTCAGCCTATGTTGCACAAAACTTCTAAGAACCCAGCATTCTGGGCCATACCCGTACCCAAAACTTCGAAACTCCACCATCATGTAATCATCTATGAGAGTTAATACAGACTTGGTTTTCCTTCTATGGCTCTTATTCCCTTCTTTCTTGCAAGATAACGTGTTATTCACTTTTTTATAAATTTCTTATATCTATATATATATATATATGACCCTTCAGCCATCGTTTCCATTTATGGGAGGTAACGTTTCTAAACGTACCCGTTTCGGAAACTCCGAAACGTTTCAGCGCTTCGTGTAACTTAGCTATCAGCTAGTTTATAAATTGCAGAGATATGACAATTTATTCTGTGGTATGCTTCCATGTTGATGAGGTGGACAGGCCATCGGCCCACTGTCTACAGATCAGACACACACAAAATGAGAAATCAACCAAAGTTAAGCCCAAGGGCCTAGCTTGACAGGGTGTCACTAATGTTATTGGGCATTTGGCTAGTTTGTGCCCACAGGTGACCAATTCAAATCCCCCTGGGTGAGGCACATTGACCTACACTGATGAGCTTACTAGGGATGTCCACAAAAGTAGGGAAGCATCCCTTGAGGTTTTCTACAAGGTTCTCCTTGGACAAAAAAAATGATAAAAATGGTCCCATCCTTTCATGTGACCCACCCCTCAATGTATATATGATTCACATTGTAGCATTTGTATCACCTCATATCATCTGAGTTACACATATATGGATACGAGAATGGATACATATAGAATACCTTAACGAATACAAAAAAAAATAGAAAATCAAGATACAACGTGACAAGGATATAAGAACTAGGTAAAAACAAAAATACCATCCATGGATTTCAAATTCGGAAATAAGGCCAAAGAGAATTATAACTATGTGGGGCCCAGACCCTATATTTATAACTTGATTTGTAACAAATTCACGTTAGCATTACTCTTTTTGTTTTATTTTTTATTTTTTAAGTTTTACCATCCAAAAGATCCACTGAAACAACCTATACACTAACCAAATTGTCAGTTGAAATAACCAATACAACATTCCAAAACTCTGAAATGCCACTGAAATGTTTCAGTGGTGTTTCAACGGAATTCTATAAAAGGAAAGGTTTTTGAAATGCTTAAACACATTTATGGTACCTTGCAGTGGAGTTTCCAGTAATATAGATTGAATACAGTATCATATCATATCAGGACAAACAATTTTTTTAATCATTTATTGATCTATAGTGGATATTTCATAGTTAATGAATGGGTGTGTTCATTACAGTTTAACCTTGAGCAAATATGACAGAATGGATCAAAAAAAGTGTTTAAGAACTAAATGAAAAATTGAAACACTTTCATTACCCCCATTAACATAAGAGCTTCAGTTCTGGCTTCTTCAGTCTGAGGAACATGTAGATTCATCTCATCTCCATCAAAATCTGCATTGTATGGATTGCAGACTGATTCATTGAATCTGAGAGTTCTCCAAGGCATTACCCTTGCCTGGATAACAAATAAAGAGGACAATTAAAAAATATTTACATGTTAACAATACAGATAACTTGATAATGCATATGCCAAAGCCCGTGTAGCAACTAAAACACATGTGAAACAAACTACATAAAATTTAAAAAAGAGATGTATTTTCAGATTCAGTAAGAAATTGATATTAGTGATATGTCACCCTGTGGCACATAATAGACATTCGATGAAGACTTGGTTGCCGGTTAAAAAGTACAATATCTCCATCCTCAAGATGGCGCTCTACTATACAGCCATATTTCAGCTCTGCAGCAGCACGTCTTGGATTCCCAATTTTTAATGATCTACATTACCAACCATAGTCACATTAAATAAATTTCCAACATTGCATTCTTCTCGCCCTTTGATTGAGATTATTAAAGAGCAATTCCTGCATCAATCATCTTTTTGTTCTTCATCAACTTCCAGAAACAGTATAGGTACTTTCATTGAGCAATCAAATACTAAACAAATGCAGAGAACACTATGAGGACATAAACTCACTGTCTTGAACCATCAAGAGAGATAACATAATTTGCCCCAGGGTACTTTGAAGGTCCATTACTAACACACTGCCTCAGTTTCTCAATATTATAGCGTGAAACCTTTTCAGGATATGTCAAGACCATTGCCATCAACATTGGCACAGCTACCTGTAAAACCCAATGTCGAAATGGAAATACCATAATTTTAGCTATGCCGATTTCATAGGATACGAAAAAATATCATCCTTCAGTTAATTAATATATGTCCTTGTTTGAAACTAACCTCAGTAACTTTGAGATTAGGATCAGGGGAAATCACAGTCCGTCCAGTAAAATCAACACGCTTTCCAGACAGATTTCCTCGAAACCGACCCTGTTTTCCTTTGAGACGCTGCACAAATCCACGCAATTGTTTTCCAGGAGGCTGCATACCTGGAGGTAGACCTGGAAGGTCACTGTTGATATACATGGCAGCTTGAACTTGGAGCAAGTCCCAGGTTTCCTGAAAAGAAATTTCAAAATTTACAGAAGGGATAAAACAAAAGCACTGAATATCATGAAACCAAAGATGGAAGTGAATAGTAGACCTGACAGGTTCTAACAAAGATTAATTAAAATGCCAATCAACTGAAGTTTCTTCTCAACAAATACTTATGTATTTGTTGCAATCTTTTGATGAGACATCTTCTCACTTCACAACTACTTCCGTTAGTTGCATGGAAAGAATATTTTGTAACACAAATATAGCTAGAATAAGTAAGAAGAGTGAGCATGTCTGTAGGAAATGGAAGAGCATATCTTGTCTTTGCTCCTTTGAATTATTGAAACATAAAATGCATTCGTTTCAAAAGATATATTAATAATTATATAGCTAAAACAGGCATAGTAAGATCATTCAGACAATGAATAACAATCACATGATTTTCAGAATCTAAATAGAATGAGATATCTGGCAGTGGATAGCAGCAGCAAGGCTTGCTACCAAAGGCTACAAATCAGTCTCGTTCCAAACCTTCTATGGATTCCATCAATATGATTAAAGAAGATCAAAATAGAATCTCTGGCCTCTATACTGCTTACAGGGCTTCTTCGCAGACGTTTCCCCACAGAACAACACAGCTCTGTTAGTTTTCAGGGTTGAAGTGTTCACACCATGCTTTGGGGGCACTTCATGTGATGTGGGATCCATGTTGTATGATGAGTCCATGGTTGTTTCATGATGGACTTGCACACAGAAGGTAACTTTCTCATTGATTGCTTCACCTGATATGGATGCTTGATTGACATTTTTCCTTGAAGGGTTGGAGACCTTGTGATACCATGATCACTTCTTTATGTAGCTGGCACATGAATATAGAGTCGTTTGCATGGAGGGCACCCTGCAATGGAGGAGATTTGGGCATTGTGGAGGAGGACGTCAAGCCCTAGACAGCAAAGGGTTGCTTGGATCACTTACATGTGTTGAATTTTGTAGCTATGGTCGGTCTTCATAATTAATGTTTTATCCCTTCAAATATATGTAATAATGAATAAAAGACATGTTCTTCATGTCGGCTTCAAAAAGATGGAATTTTGAATTTCTAAATTTGAACTTTTGGCTCCAAGAGTATCAAGTCAACCCTCCAAGTGTTCAAGTCAGCGCAGCTTATAGAGGCACCCATTCGGCCTCCTAGAAGACTATATAAAGGCTTCGACCTCCTCCTCAAAAAGCAATTCGAATCTCTTATTCTCCTGTTGACACATGAAGCACCAGACCAAGATTCTTTTATGGGCAGACCTAATTATCTGAGGCAGACCAAGTTCATGGCAGACTGAATCTTCTGACACAGACCAGATCTCTGAGGAAGGCCGAAATTCTCTGTGCCAGAGTTGACCACAATTCCTGAGGCTACTTATTTGTGTTTGACCAGGTTTGACCTAGTTTTGGTCATGGTCAAGTCTGACCTTGTTTTGATTGAAAAAGATCAGATTGTATATCTTGTTGAACTGAATAATTTCTCTAAGAGTTGCTGGGTTTTTCCCCAAGTGGATTTTCCCAAGGTAAAATACTTGTGTCCTTTGTTTGGCTGTCTTTTTTATGATCCTACTAGCATTTTTGTTTCTACTCTTGACAGCTTCTGTGCAATTGCTTTATGATGAATGTGAACACAAGAAAGATTAATTTAAGAAATCATAAGAAGTAATTATGATTTATCAGATTAGAAGACCTTTGAAAAATCAACATGGAGGCTAGCTTTCGTTGAGGTAATGGACTTGTAAGCAGTTGGACTCAAAGATGGCACATTGCTTTGGAGAGGTGTTGGAGCAATGGAGCACTGGGAGGAGTGTTGGACCTTGGAGGAGTAGAACCAATTACTTGGAGGATTGCTTGTGGATCATCATCACCTTGGAGCTTGACATCTGTCACATGTGGAAAGCACTTCACATGATTGGGCCTATTTGTTTATAGTAGGTTGCTTGTAAGGGTTTAGACCCACTTGTGTATTGTTGGCCCCCTTTACCTCTCATATATATAGAGGAAGGAAAGTTTTTCAGTCATCAGCTTGATCATCTTATGTTTTAGAGATTTGAGGAGAAGATCACTTTACTCTCTCTCTCTCTGATTCTTCTTTGTATTTTCTCTCTTTTCATCTTGGAGCACTAGGATTATTGGAGGATTCTTTGAATATACTCAACCTAGAACCTTACCCTAAGAAGACCAAGGAGCTATGGTTTGTGAGAAACCCTAGGGGAGAAGAATCTTATGCTTGTTGGAGAAGAGGAGAAGGGAGATGTCTTGCTTGGAGTCGTACTAGTGAGATACTAGTTTGTGGAGGAACTTTGGTGTAGCTAGGGTTTTTCATGGCTTTAACTTTTCCCTAGCTAAGATTTTGGAGCACTGGAGGATTGCACAAACCTTGGGATGAGGCTTTGGTATGTACATGAACTTCATTTTGATACACATATATGAATTTTTGAGTTGTCCAAAATTGTGTATTGGCACATTTAATTTTCAGATTGTCTATTTATAATTGATGTTGTTACCTATACTGTTTACTCCTCTAGGAGAATGAAAACTACCTTAAAAATGAAAAAAAATAGAAAAAAAACACAAGCATACAGGACATGTTTCATTATATGAAATGGTTTCCTTAGCTAAACCTTAGCACTGTATACCACCAGAGACTGATTGCTCTTGACTGCAATACAAGAAAACAGAGTATTGCAACCATGATCAATATGATAAGTCCTGTATGATGCTGACTTCATCTCTTACTACTTACCATACAATTCACTAAAGGACTGCCACCTTCCAAGTGTGCATGTAAGGCCAGATTACTGCTCATGATATGTTGCAGCTTCATTGTAATATCATCTTCATTACTGCACGAAACCTGGAAAGTTCAGAGCTCATAATTCAACCTGAAATACTTCAATGCCTTGGGTTCATCCCAGGCAGTCATCATATATACAAGGCAATCAACAGCACTAGGAACCATGAACTTAGATGGGATGTATGTTTGAATTGTGATCAACATGAAGTACTAACCTTCCACCATCTGTTACTACTGAAGGACGAATGGCCACAGGGGGAACTGACAAATGTGTTACAATAAGCTTCTCAGGCCTATCATAAAGATATAGAACTTCACAATCCTGCCATTCCAAATGACTCCTGTCAAACAATACTGAACCATATAATTGACATCTCTTTCTAATATCGTTTCCAAATATAAATACCTCTCAATGGAAAATTTCAAGCAGCTTTCAAAAAAAATCTTACCTCATCTGTCATCCTTTCAAAAAGGTTGAGAACTTTAATGGGAGTAAGATCATCTTGAATTTTATTCAAATATGGTTTTATTTCTTTGTTCTGTTTCACTGCTTCCATTAGTTCTGACTGGTAATCATTTCTAACATCAGGTACCTTGGAATACTTCTCATGAGCTATATGCAAAGTTGAGGTCAACTTCTTCACAGTTCCTGCAGCAAAGACAACAGTCCATTTCACACCAAAAGCATGTGCCCAATACAGAAAGCTATACCAGGTACCTGTTAGCAAATATTCTCTATTTCATAATACTTTTAAACAAAATTTAGAGAAACACAAAACATATAATTTGTTTGACTGTAACCAATACCTTCAAACAAAATGTAGATAAAAAAAAAAGAAAAAAAAAATTATAATTTCTTCCACTGTAACTAAAGAGAAGTTGAAGCTCAATGTTTTCTTCGGCCTTTGAGCACATTTTGATTAACCGATAAACAAGGAACCAGAGGTTATCTACAGCACAACACACAGACTGCTAAACCTCACTACTGCCAGACACATCTCATGACATAACTCCCTATTTAATTTATGTGAGAATAAGGCCCACAAAGAAGGTGTACAGGAAAACAGATGGAAGAATCAAGTACAAAACAACCATCAGGCCCCTTCATACACCAGACCAGGTTCATCTTACTGCTTCTGCTTGGACAGCCAACTACCCTATGAAACAATCATCATAATCATCTGCATACAAATCTCCATTAAGAGAATTTACAACAGTACGCAACCATAAAGATCCAAGAATGTAGAGGCGCCACTAATAGAGAATTGCATACAAGTACAAAAATAAATCGTGGGAAAAAAAGATCCTTAGATCCAATTAGATCATCCTCAGAAGTTATTATTCTTGAGTCCACCAAAGCTAGTGTTGTTGATTATGTCCCTCCCAAGTCTTACATGATATTCACAGCATTTGCATATATACAAAACTCCCACTAACTGCTCATGCTTATCTCTCATTTTTGCTCTTTTGATCACACTCATGATCACATCTACCAGCTACCCAAGTGACCATTGATTTTGATCAATCATGACATCACTCAATATAATTGAATTAAATAGCTTCTACCCCACATCTATTCATGCATACATAAATACATGCACACGCACACACAAAGTTCCCCTACTTTTATTCACACATACACTCAAACCCAAGAAGCTCATTATGGTTATCAAGTTGGATTTATCTAAGACATATGATCATTCCAGTTGCTTAGATTTCAGATTGATCCTAGTTCATACAGGTAGGTTTCCTCCTATGGTTCGATGGATTGTTGGTTGTCTTTCCTCAGTTTCATTTACAGTTTTGATTAATGGATCTGCCTCCAGTGTTTTCAAACCAAGGGGTTTAGACAGGGTTTCCCTCTATTCACCCCTCTTATTAATGTATAATATCTCAATCGAGCTATCAATATACGAGGCATCAGACTTGGAAGATCACCGGTCCTATCCCACTTGTTCTTAGTGGATGATGTGTTGTTGTTTGGGAAAAGATCTCTTGGGAAGGCTGTGAAATACAAAGAAATACTGAATTTTCAATTTATATTGTAGTTTAATAGGCATGTAGACACTCACAAATCTTCCATTTCTTGCAATGTCCAACCCCAACTCACAAAAGGTGGCTACTCAGAATTTTACCATTCAAAAACATTGTTTTTAATAAAGGGATTAAATATCTAGGTTTTGTTATGAAACTTAATTACTATGGTTTTAGAAAGTTATGAACATAATAATAATAAATAATGACAAGTTATTTAATGAAAAGATGTATCTTAGATTCTTATCAGAAAGCCCTGTCCATTAGTGAAAAGGCACCCCGCCTAAGTATTTATAACGGTGAGCCTCATTGTAATATTCATCGTTCTTACTCATTCTATCAATTATTTATATATCAATGCATTTATACAATTATAAATATATTGTCTTTTAAATACAAACAGGAACTGTTTTTACATTGGTATCAGAGCCAAGTTTTGGCTACCAGTATATCTTTAGATCCAGAAATTACGGAAACCAAAACATTTTTCAATGAATTAAGGGAAGTAAATCAATCAAAAAAAGAATTGCTACAAGAAATCAAAGAATTAATTAAAAAATGGCACAAGGAGCTTGAGATGCTAGATTCAGCACCTGCAATAGAAATCAACATTAACATGAAACAAACTCACATTGAAGAACATTCTAACCAGGAAGAAGATTCAATCAAATTTGATGAGAAAGAAGTTAATAAAGAATTAGAGAAAGCAGTGTCTTCTGCCTCTACTCCAGCCTATAGCCCTCCACAGAATGCTGCTAGCCAAGATGGATCCAGTTTAATTATAATGGTGGACAATAAAGCAGCGAATGCAGACGTCTATGATCCATTTAGGTCAACGCCAGAAGGAAGTTTGTTCAACAAATCGTCCTTGAAAACCCTTCGGACAATGAGCACGTTATTGTTAAGGTCATTATGACTTAAACAAGGATGGAAGGCCAAGATATTAATGATGCAGATAATTATAAAGAAATCCCCAGCAAGTTTTTCTGTCTAATTTCAAGGGAATTCACTCTGGATCCAATTTAAATCCCTGTGCTTAAACCTCACCTACGATCGAGACTCAGTGAAAGCTCTGTACAAGCCAAAAGATGTGCGGCCCAATCTAAGAATGAGAGTAATAGTGGAGGAAAGGATTCCCCACTATGACCTAGAGCCTTCCATTTTTATTCTAATTATTATTATCATTACATAGTTATGTTCATTGATTATTACCTCAGAGCAATCACATCCATCCATTTCAGATATGGAAAGAGATGGGCAACAAAGAAGAGAGCAAGAAAATGCTCCAAATAACAACAATAAAACATCAACATCAAGACAACAAAACGTAAATTGTTCAGTATAAGGTGATCAGAATAAGAGAAGAAGAAGAACAGCAACACGAAATGCAATTAACAAGTCCCGCTGCTCATCACACTTCTGTTGGAGTTATGGGTGTTGGGACTTCAACAGCAACACTAATTCTTATACCTGATGATGAGGATGACAGTATACCAAGCATACCAAGAATAAGTGAGAATAACATCAACAAGAGGACAAGGATCAGACCATTAAATGCAAGATCCCCAGGAAGAGGAGAACAACATGAAAGAGACACAACCCCCTGAATTCTTCCAGTTCAGGCAACCCAACCTCAAACTTTTCCAGTTTGGGCAACCGAGCCTCAAGTTATTTTTGTTCAGGCAACTAGGCCTTGAGTTCTTCCTGTTCAGGCAACCAAGCCTGTCTGATGTGTAGATGTTGAAGAAAACAGAGGAACGAAGGATCTAGCGCATGCCACTTTCAAATGGTTGTGTGATATTCCCACTTAGCACTATTGCTAAGTGAAATTACAATTTTGCTCAATTTTGATAATTTTTGTCTTTGACTTAGGAGGAAGTAGGTTGAAAGGCCCCACTAGCAATTTTGGTTAAGGCACCAACATAGGGGAAGAAGGACAAATCGATTTCTTGGTGGATGGTGGAGGCCACCCCAAAAGGGAAATACCACTCCTAGCCAATTTGCACCCTTGGAGGGAGAAAGGCACAAGGAAATTGTTCCATGGGACCCACAAGGTGTAATGACCCAACTTGAGTCACTGATTATTAGCATGCTTACGAGACGTGTGTATGATAGCTACATACACATGCATCGCAGGCATTGCACTAGTATACATACTAATTTAATCATATAAATGTCTATGTAAGAAAATGAATTAGTTTTTAAAAGTATTAATTAATACCTTATTTATTAAGTAGAACAATAAAAATATATTTATTATTTTATTAATAAAATTTTATTTAAATAATAAATAATCATTATTACAATGGACAAGATTTACTTTACTTCATAAATCTTTGGACAATTCATAATAAAGTACTTAAAAGAAAATATACTATTCTCGAAGTCGGTTGAGATGATAAGGTTAAAATCTCATTTAATGAATAATGACCAACTCAAGTGAAAATATCTTAATGGATAAGCTTAAATCTTGAGATTAATTGGAGGAAAGGGAGGTGGGGTTTCTTGGGAAGGAAGAAACCTTCCCTATATAAACAAAATCGAAAGGAGAAGTAGGGGGGAAAAATCAGTCTGTTTGAGGGATGAGCAGAGGGCTCGATTTTGGAACTGTAAATTGGGAAATTTTGAGCTGTTCTTGGAGTTTTGGGCACGGGGGCCAGTGGACTTCCATTTCGGAGGTCCTCTGGATCTGGGAATCGCAGAGGTTGATTCCAGATAGGCAGGGAGGAATAAGTTGGTTTGGTAATGGACGCAGAGAATTAGGTACGCAGAGCAGAGAAAACTTGGAGCAATGTGATCAACACCAGACAGGAGAACCAGGAGCAATGTGATCAACACCAGACAGGAGAACCAGATACGCAGAGAATCAGGTACGCAGATGCATTTAATTGATAGAATTTATTTGATATTGATAGAATTTATTTGATAAAACTTAATATCAGTCTGTATAGTCTTTATATTTTGATTGAAATAGAAAATCAGTCTTTACACAAGGGAAAAAGAAGGTTCAAGGATAAATAGGAGAAGCATACATCAGTTTGGGGCTTTTGAACCTTTGCTAATCAAACTTACCAAGCATGCTTGAACTGTTGAGCCAAGTCTGCAAGCGTGTTCAGCACAGGAGATTCCAAGGTGAGATTCTCACTACCTTTGGTGGACTTCGAGTGCCAGCCCAAGGAGGAAGACCTGCACTATTTGGGAGTTTTTCCAGGTGTTGCATCAGGTATTTTGTGGGAATTATTCAGCAGTTTGGGCATAGGAGAGAAACACGCACTTCCTGGGAGAGCTGATTGTGGAGCAGCAAACTTGTTGGGCTTTCCGGGAGAACCTTGGACCATTCTTTGCTGAAGATTTGGAGTGATAGCCGGGCACATTTCTGTGGAATTTTTGTTGTAGCATTGACACCATTTCAGGGTCTGTGTGGGCCTGTGCAGAGGCAATTTCAGGGCCACACATGGGAGTTGGGTGGATGGACATTTGGGGCTGGATTGAGCTGAGATTTGTAGAGGCATCCGAAGGGTAGTTTGGAGGAGCTGAGTGGTGGCATTTCCAGGTGGGTCAAATTACCCAGCTATTGGAGGAGCACATGGAAATTGGGGGTAAATTCGGAGGTCAGACGTAGGCCAAACCCTTTCTAGGTTTTCGTGGGTTATTTGAGGAGAGACCGAGGTTAATTTCTAGGAATTTTCTGAGCACTGGAGGAGGGCCAAACAACAGATCCTTACCAACCAGCAGTGCAGTTTTCTTGAGGGGGGTATCTTTCCAGCATCCGGACACTTGTTTTCTTCACCTGGGACTTGTTTAGCTTGCCTTTGGCAAGCCCAGGTGCATTCATTCCATACTTATAATGTACCCCCATTGATTTATAATGAAAATGGCTCAAATTGGCACAATTTCTGGAGTATTTCTAGGTGTTTAATTTCTTGTGTGAAATTTGTGTTGCATGTACTGTTGATGCTTTGTTTATCGTTGTTAACTTTCCCTTAGGAATATTACAGTGGTATCAAAGCTCTGGTCTTGGCTCAACTGTGGGAATCTTCTTATGACCCTAGAGGAAAAGCAGAACGTTACCTACAAGAGGCAGAGGTACAAGAGAGAGAGTTGGAAATCACATCTAGCACGGAGACACCAAAACAGGCAATAGAGAAGGTAGACATAGGGGAGCCAAAGAGAAAAGAGGAGGCAGCTTTTGAGAGCCTCTTTCGAGCCTTGAATGACTTGGCCAGTGGATAGAAGGAGATGTTGGACGAGATCAAGCAACAAAACCGGGACAGGCCATTCACTAGGATTTTCTGTTTGGGGAAACTTTAGGGGCTTCCCACCAATATGACCACCATTCCCCCCTGACTCACCCACAGGATTTCAGTGGGAGAACCAGGACTATGTTGCTCACATTCTTGCCCTCAAGAGTTGGTGAACAGGCTGGTCAGGACGACATGCCTATGGGAAAATACTTTCGAGACTGGCAATCTATGGGCAGGATTTTCGAGTTGCAATGTCCTTCCGAGATTTTTGCCAACTCAAGAAAAATGAAAAGGGCAAGGGCGTAGGGGGCGAGGGCACGCAGAATTAGGAGTTGCATCATACTATTGGGAAGATGTACCTCCCCACTTTTGATGGGTCATCCAAGTGCATGGCTAGGGCATGGGTTGAGAAGTTGGACACATACTTTCAATTTAGCCAGATGACAGAGCTAGAAGCCATTAAAATGGCTACTTTACACTTGGAGGGGGCAACACACTACTGGAGGTTCCATGGGTTGACCATGTTAGGGCATGCCAGCGTGACTTCCTATGATGAATTCACGCGAAGGATTGTGGAGCGTTTTGATAGGAGAGATCTGAAGGCCCATTCAAAGAGTTGATGCAGCTCAGACAAACAGGCAGCGCAAGGCACTACATATCAGAGTTCTTGGTAGTATCAGTGATGGTGTCGGACTTGTTGGACGCCAGGAGGGTCTACACCTTTGTTGAGGGCTTGGTTGAGCCACTGCATGGGCTAGTGACGTCCCGCAAGCCCACCAATTTACAGGGGGAAGTATCTTGTGCCAAGGATTTGCATGACGCAATCCACATGGCTAGGGTGTCAATTCCACCCCAAGCTCCTTTCCCACAAAGCGGTCACGACAGTAGACCTCCACCATAGCGAGACTTCCAAGGGCATGGGCAATTGGATGATGAGACCCAGAGAGAGCTTCGCAGGGGGAAGTTGTGCTTCACTTTCCAGGAGTCGTAGGCACCAAGTCACAAATGTACCAAGGGTAAGGCCTACTACATAGAGGTGTTTTTTGATAGCGAGTCAGAGGATGAGGCAAAGCAGGAGATAGGCACTGGTGATGATAAGCCACACACGACAGGAGGAGCAGGAGGAGGCCCACCACCCCCACTAGGAGGGGCTCCTTTCTTGTCGGCAGTAGGGGTTATCGCTTCACTTCGAGGAGTGTTGAAGTACCTCACGCTGAAGATCAGGGGCATGGTGCAAGACAACAACGTGGGGCATGGTGAATCTAACCTACAACAACGTGTTTCAGTGTTAGTAGACAATGGGGTAACCCACAATTTTGTAGATGCCCAAATGGTGGAGAGGAGGGACATACGCACAGATTCATTTGAGGGCTTCTCTGTTTTGGTGCCAGGAGACCGCACCATGCAGTGCACCAAATACGTTTCGAGGGTGACGGTGATGGGGAACTATTCGATGACGGGCCATTTCTTTGTGGTCGACGTGTCAAACACCAATGTGGTGCTTGGTCTTCAGTGGCTCTACTCTTTGGGGCATGTTACCACTGATTGGCGGAAATTGGAGATGGAGTTCACAGGGCTAGATGGGAAGTTGGTTTTGTTGAGGGGCATGCATTCATATCACCCACAAACAATGCCAGCTCACAGGATGGAGGCAGACTTGAGACATGGGGATATAGAGTGGGTTGTAGAGCACAGGATATCTGATGCAGGGGGTGGGCCCAAACCACCACACCTGGACGTCCAAGCCATTCTAGACAGATACCCAACAGTGTCTGGAGACATCCCACCGGTTCAGCCACCTAACACGGGGTTTAAGCATGCCATTGAGTTGGAGCCAGGGGTGCAAGCAGTCATTACGACCCCATACAGGCATCCCAAGGCCGATCGAGATGAGATTGAGAGAGCTATCTAGGAGTTGCTGGCATTGGGACACATTAGGCCCAGCTCTAGCCCCTTCACTTCATCAGTCATCCTGGTGAAGAAGAAGGACAGTACATTGTGAATGTGCATTGACTACCAAGCCCTTAATAAGAAGACCTTAAAGAATAGGTACCCCATTCCTCGCATAGATGAGCTTATGGATGAGCTTGGAGGAGCTAAATACTTCTCTAAGATAGATTTACGCTCAGGGTACCATCAGACTCCGCTTAGGGATCAAGCTATCCCTAAGATAACTTTCAGGTGTCACTATGGCCATTTTGAGTTCCCAGTTATGCCCTTTGGGCTAACCAACGCACCTTCCAATCCTGCACGAACAATTTGTTCCGCAAGCAATTGCGCAAGTTCGTGTTGGTGTTCTTTGACGACATACTGATTTACAGCAGGACGTGGTAGGAGCACCTACAGCATATAGAGGAGGTGCTTCGCATCTTGGAGGGGCAGCAGTTCGATGCGAAGTTGTCCAAGTGCGAATTTGGGTTGACCAAGATGCTCTTTTTGGGGCACATTATTGGAGAGGATGGAGTGCGAGTGCATAAGGAGAAGATTAGAGCCATCCGAGACTGGCCAGTACCCCAAAATGTGACCGAATTGAGGGGGTTTGTGGCCATTTGCACATACTACGGGAAGTTCGTAAAGGGCTTTTCACAATTAGCGGCACCCCTCACAAATCTAACTATGAAGGGGGCATTCACATGGACAAATAGGGCACAGGCAACATTTGGGCACCTCAAGGAGTTGATGAGAAGTTGTTCCGTATTGGCTTTGCCCGATTTCACACAGCCATTCACCTTGGAGTGTGATGCATCAGGTGAAAGCATTGGTGCAGTGTTGTCATAGGGAGGCCACCCGATAGTTTTTGGGAGTAGAAAGCTCCTTAGTCATGAGAGGTTGTATTATATCTACGACAAGGAGATGTTGGCCATCATGCATGCGTTGGCCAAATTCTGACGATACTTGGTGGGCAACAAGTTCAGAGTGAAGACTGATCATAATAGTCTTCAACACTTTTTGGAGCAGAAGGCCCTCAATGAGAGGTAGCAGAAGTGGGTCAGCATGATTTAGACCTACAAATTCAACATAGAGTATGTCAAGGGCAAGCAAAACATAGTGGCAAATGCCATATCTAGGAGGCCACCGACACTTTCACTCATCAGCATTTGTCGTGATTGGAAGGCACAACTTTTAGTGGAGTATTCCAAGGATCGACAAGCGTGTGAGATCTTGGATTGGTACTCATGGAGATGAGCGCTACTAGGTGATAGTTTATGTCATTTACCACAATGGGCACATATATCTTGTACTTGGGTCAGAGTTGAGGGAGAAGATTCTCCATGCAGCCCACGACTCGTCATTATCAGGACATCAAGGGTTCTTGAAGACTTACAAGGAAGTTAGGGAGTGCTTCACTTGGAGGGGCCTCAAGGGGGACATGTTGAGGCATGTATAGAAGTGCGAGGCCTACCAGAGGAACAAGGGGTAGTTGACTCATCCTGCAGGGTTACGACAGCCGCTTCTTATTCCAAAGGGGAAGTGGGAGAGAATCTCGATGGATTTCATCAAGGGACTCACTATGCTAAGGGTCATGATTGTATATATGTGGTGGTGGACAGGTTCACGACGTATGCTCATTTCTTTCCTATCCCCACTAGGCACATTGCTTCACAAGTTGCAGAGCTATTCTTCATGAAGATTTTTTGGCTGCATGGTCTCCCCAAGACCATAGTCAATGACAGGGATAGTCGCTTCATGGGGGCTTTTCGGCAGGAGCTCTTCATGTTGGTGGGAACAAAGCTCAATCCTAGTACCTGTTGATTTGTGTATCTTGGGAGGTACTCCAAGCCATAGGGTTCAGGGTTTGGAGGGCAAAGCGCCACAAGGGTCACTTGTGGGCTTGGAACCCAAGTATGGGGTTTTGCACCAAATTGTGTTTTGGACATTTCTGGGAGCACATTTCTAGATGTGATGGCATGAGACGATAGAGGGCAGAAAGGAGAATCCAACACTTCGAGAATCATCGAATTCCAAGTTGTAGAAGTGGAGATATGAATATTTGAAGTTATATGATGGGTTTGCACTTATATGTCAAGGTCGGCCTAAGGTGTTTTAGGCTTGTGACAGGCTGGCAACCCTTGTGAGACGTCTTAGGAAGGAGCCCCTCATTTAGGTATAAATAGAGGGTGATGTAGAGCCATTAAGGCATCCATTTGTGGAACACACAACAAGTGACAAGTGCGTAGAAGGGGCAAGACAACTCTGTTTTGGGTCGCAGAAGTGAAGGACAGACCAGTGAGTTTCAAGGGTTGTTTCTAGGGCATTTTGAGGAGGTTGAAGTGGAGGAAGGAAGGGCGAGGGCTTGTTCTTGGAGGCCGAAGCAGAGGAGAGGAAGTCTAGGCTATTTGAGGTCCAAGTGGAGGTGAGGCAGACCCTAAACAGGTTGTCGTAGTCATGTGGTGCCTTGTTGTAGTAGGCCGCAGGCAATATAGCACAGTTCGAGGTTGTTGGTGAGGGCTAGACTGCCCAGAATCACAACAAGAAGGATCGGCCTCCTAAAAAAAAGAAAATGCACTCCTTAACAACAGTTTTGGGCAGAATTGAAGGTTGGATATGGGACTGTAATGATGCCCTAACCAAGTCTACGTGGCAGCATAGGAGTGGACCTCAAATAGTAAGCTGGAGATGTGTTGTTGAGATGTTCGATCCGAGATTTGTGGATCATATTTGGATCGGTTTTCTAGCAACTTGTGGGAGCCAATTTGAAGGCATGATTGGGTGATCGTGAGCCTTCATCGGTGCATATATTGCAGTGTAGTATTGGGTGCCATGGATCTGGAGGAGCGCAATGTGTTGGCTACCCAAAGTAACCCTAAACAAGCTATCTTGAAGTGACGAAGAGGAGCTAAAGGTTGGGTGAATATTGGTGCCGAAGTGCAACACCTTGATGGACAAAGATGATTGCTAGCTTGGTAGTTTGGAGCTCAAGAATTAGGCCTACCTAGAGAGCAGATTAGAGCAGCCTGTGTACATGCTACAGAAGTGACTTGCAGCAGTGTTAGGTGGCAGCACTCCTGGAGTCTCGATGTGTTGTGTCATGTCCCTTCTCAAACACATTAGTAACAGGTTGTTGCTACACAATTATGCACATTTTTTTACTAAGGAAGAGGACCCCACACTTTCGACTTAGGGAATTAGGGGCCAAATCTACTTTATTTAGCTACTAGTGGAATGTGGGGGCCACCCACATAGAAGTTCAAACTAGCCATTTGATATGCTTGGAGGGAAGATCAAATGGGTCGATGGAGGGGCCCACATGAGGCTAAGGGGGGGCAAGAAGTTATAAAGAGAGATCAACTCTCATTTTGTTTTGATCTTTTGACATTTGCAAACAAACACACATTTGTTCACTCTGTTGTTTAGCGAGTCTACCGGTTGTTTAGCCACGAGTCTCTCATGCGGGAGATTCAACCTCTAATTCGGGGGACCATCCGTGCCCACCCTAGGGAGGTTGTTCTACAGGAGTTCTAGGGCAGTGACGCACATCAGCAATAGCGCAGAGGAAGGGAGTGCGTATTTTTGGGCGGCCAGGAATCACGCAGAGGGAGTTTGAGACCAGCAAGGATCACACAGCTTGCCGAGAGGTCAGGGCGCTGAGGTAGCAGCATTGAATAGGCATTTTCGCTGGAGCTTTCAACCAACTGAGCCAGCATTCCAACAATTCGCATTTCTAGGCTAAGAGAGCGCAGAGGCCACACTGCAGAATTTCGTGGTGCTTGGACAACAGCTGAGTAGGGCCAAGAGTTCATTCGAGGAGTTGGGAGTTGGATAGCAAGGGTAAACCCAACATTTTGGAGGAATTTGCAAGTGGATTTGCAGCCAGTTTCTAGCAGGTCGAATTTGGCAGCCATAGTTGGGGTGAGGCTCCAAGGGGGTCGAAAAACCAAAGTCAAAACTAGCTAAAATCCCTTCTGGGTTTTTCTCGGTTTTGGCTGAGGCCAAGGTTAAAAGGATATAATTTTCTGGGCGGTTTTAGTACCCATTCCAGCCATTTGAACTTCAGCAAAGCAGTGATTTTCTAGGCAGCACTGTGCAGAGTGGTGTAGCAGCTAGGTAGCCTTCAACTTAGCCCTTTTCCTACCTGGGTTTGGTCCTGCTTGTCCATTAAGACAAGCCCAAGTGCAACATTCCCTCATCTATTGTATTTGGCTTGCAGAAAATTAATAAAATGGCTCAAAAGTTCTCCATTTACAGTTTTTATGTGGGTGTCTGCTGAACATTTCGCTTTTGTATTTTGTTGCGTAGAATATTTGTTGTTATCACTTATATTTCCTATTTAGGATCATTACATGTTGTCCTTTGAAGGACTAGTGAGCAGTACGAAAGCGAAGGACCAATAGGACAAGATATGACATAGAAGTTACAGCGAAGTTTGTCATTGTATCCTGTATACCATAGACGGTTGTATTATTCGGATTTGGTTTAATATAACAAAGATTGGGTTGTACATTATTGTACAATATTTGTTAAAAATTGTGTATACTTGTGTACATGTGATTTACTACTTTATATTTTACGTTGTACAAAGTAGTTGTGGTTGAGATTCTTGGTTTGGTAGCATCAGAGATTTTAAGATTCTAACCTAGACCCAAGATCGTGGAAAATCGATATGGTATCAGAGCGTGTCTGAGCAACTTCAGAAGTCAATGAATCAGAGTTGTGCACAGCGAAGTACAACTTAAGAGGGAGTTGGTCACATTGTAGGTGGCAATATCTAAGTTGCACGCTGGTATCTGGTATGAGGACAGGTTGGAAGGGTTGTCCAACTATAGTCCATGGAAGGAAAGGATAAAGTTGGTCTTGCAAGTCAATAGGATTTGGGAGTTCACCGAGAAAGCCATCAAGAAGCCAACTGACCCAAAGGAGATGGAAGTGTATTAGGATTTGGATACGAGGGCAAGATTGATCATCCTAAATGGTGTGAATGATGCCCTAATACCTCATTTGTCCGAGAAGAACATTGCACATGAAATGTGGATGGTTCTTCATAATTTGTTCCAGAATAAGAACAAGAACCAAGTATTGGTATTGGAGGATAAGTTGAAGTCCACCAAGATGATAAAGGGTGAAGGCGTGACTTCGTATCTGACGAGATTGTCTCAGGTCAAAGATGAGCTTACTGTTGTTGGTGTGTGAGGATTGCCTTGAAAGGGTTCACAAAGGAATGGAAGCCCTTCATCAAAGGATTGTTGCCAGAGAGAAGTTGCCAAACTGGAATACGTTGTGGGATGACTTCATTCAAGAAGAGTTGTGGGACAAGGATCTTCATCCAAAGAAAAAGACTTTCGATGATGAAATGGCACTTGCAGCGCGAATGAAGGGTAATCAGAAGAAGTACTTGAGTAAGGTCAAGTGTTTCAACTGTGGCAAGATGGGTCATTTTTCATTAAGATGTCCGATGAAGAAGAAGGGAGATGACGAGAAGAAGAAAGGAAAGCAGAGCGTCAGTGTTGCCACTTCTGCTGAGATAGATGACCTCAGCAGGAGATTGGAGGAGGACTTTGATATGGTCTCTCAATTCTCACGGGGTACTATCAATGAGGATGGATGGTACATGAACAGTGGTACGATGAAGCATATGACAAGGCCACATGAGGTTTTTGAGACTCTAGTTGAATGGGACTCGAAGTTGCAAATGGTGTTGGGTGGCAAGAGTCAATTGGAACTCCGAGGATCGGATGTTGTGCCATCCAGGATGGAGACAGGACGTGTGATGCAGGTCCAGGATGTTTTGTTTGTACCAGGACTCAGATATAGCCTGATTTCCATCTCGATGATCAAGAGGAAGGGGTTTGAGGTCTTTTTCTGGGATGGGAAGGCAAGACTCAAGCCTAGAGGCTCTGAGACCGATGGGATTGTACTCAAAGTTAGACAGCATGGTCTCTACAGGTTGACGAGCAAGGTTGTAGATCATGGAAAGAAGCAGGTGGAGCAGGTGCAGGTTCTGGAGAAGCAGGTGTGGTCGCAGGCTTCAAAGTAGTAGGTACAGGTTCCCGAGAAGAAGGTACACTTTCCCAAAAAATTCCAAGTTCTAGAGACTCAGAGGGAGTCGAGATTGAGAGGGAGCTTGCAAGTTCAGAGGGAGACTATGTAGCCCAAGAAGAGCGTGTGGTCAGTGGGGAGCAAGGGTGCTCCTACAACTGCCAAGAAGGAATCATGGAGAGATTGGAAAGCGATACAGGAGAAGAAGAAGAAGCAGGATGCTTCCAGTGACAGTGACACTTCCGAGAAGTGCGTAGTTCACTGTACAAGGATCGTTGCGATTATGAGCGCCAAGCTTGCTACCAACCACAACGAACAAAGTCAATCTCTTAGAAATCAGTGAACAAAGTCTATTAGCGCAAGGACATAACTCCAATATAAAGAGTCATTCTTTTCCTGCTCACTAGTAAACGTTATGTTGGGCAAGTGTTGCGAGTAGTGATGATGATGACGAAATACTTCCTAGTCTTGGAAGTACCTCCCTAGCTAAGAGGGAGTGTTGATTTGTGTAGCTTGGGAGGTACTCCAAGCCCTAGGGTTCAGGATCTGGAGGGAAAAGCGCCACAAGGGTCACTTGTGGGCTTGGAACCCAAGAATGGGATTTTGCACCAAATCATGTTTTGGGCATTTTCGGGAGCACATTTCTACATGTGATGGCATGAGACAATAGAGGGCAGAAAGGAGAATCCAACGCTTTGAGAATAGTCGAATTACGAGTTGTAGAATGGGAGATATGAATTTTTGAAGTTATATGCTAAGTCACCAGGTTCGAGTTCGAGTTCGAGTTCGGCGACCATGAAATTCGAATAAAGTTCGCCAACTAAAATTTTGTCAATAAAATTCGACATATAGAAATTCGAAAAAAAAATATATATATATATAAGGATAAGGATGAAGTTCAGGTTGACAATATAAAAAATAAAATATATTCTCCATGTCTTTAGGGGATTTTGTTAGCTGAGATTTTAATATCACATAGGCCTTTAGTTGGGAAGAGAGGGTTTTGACATTTCAGTGAGTGAGCAATCGTAATAAGTGATAGGATGTATTTTATGTATTTTCTTGTTGCTTAAGGTTTCGAAGATAATTTGTGAATAGGGTTTCGAAACGTTCAGCGTTTGAAGGTCTCAAGTTGATATTTATTTATAATAGTTTTTAATTAAAATTAATAAGAAATAGATAAACAGGTTGATGCTTTGAAGGATGGAGTGAGTAAAAGAATTGCATAATAAGACGTAGTTTTTTGTGACTTGATTTTTTTTATGAAGTTTCGAAATGTTCACAGTTTCATTTTGACATTCTACCTATAATAGTTTTTAAATAAAATTGAATAAGAAATAGATAAATATGCTTATGTCTTGGTCTTCGATCCACCATTTCAATATGGTGAAACGTAGGAAATTTCACAAACATATTTTAATCGAATGTATTTATTATTGTTATTTCTCCATTCCCATTGGCGTGCGTTGTGTAGAAAATGAAATCATTGGTAAATGGATTTGTATATTAAATTAAGTTGGTAACTGCAGATCAATTGGCTGAATGTCGTAGTTTAGTCTATACAAATTATTGGTTCCGATCTTTCAAACAAGTCGGTCGAGCAGTGAGACAGTAGCGTCGAGCGTCGATGAAACCGTGAACGTGAACGCAGAAGCCTGAACCGTGAGCGTGAACGCAGAAACCTGAACGTGAACGCGTCGATGAAACCGGAACGTGAGCAGAGGCTGTAGGCTATAGCACAGTAGCAGTGTAGCACTGAGACGGCGTCGCGGCGAAATGAAACCCTTACCGGATACCCGACTCACGACTAATAAAACCCGCGGCAAAAAAAAAAAACGAATTTAAACGAATTTTTTCGATTTTAAAATGAATTTCATTGATTTTCACACGAATTTCTTCCGAATAAATTCGAATTCGGGTTTAAGTTCGAGTTCGCCATTAAATTCGGCGAACTCGAACGAACATATTCGTTTCAGCTTGGAATTCGGCGATTTTCGAATTTCAACCATAAAATTCGGCGAATCTGGTGACTTAGGTTATATGATGGGTTTGCACTTATATGTCAAGGTCAGCCTAAGGTGTTTTAGGCTTGTGATAGGCTAGCAGCCCTTGTGTGACGTCTTAGGAAGGAGCCCCTCATTTATGTATAAATAGAGGGTGATGTACAGCCATTAACACATCCATTTGTGCAACATACAACAGGTGACAAGCTCGTAGAAGGGAGAAGATAACTTTGTTTTGGGCCGCAAAAGTGAAGGACAGACCAGCGAGTTTCAAGGGTTGTTTCTAGGGCATTTTGAGGAGGTCGAAGTGTAAGAAGGAAGGCATGTTCTTCGAGTCAAGGCAGAGGAGAGGAAGTTTGGGTTGTTTGAGGGCCAAGTGGAGGGGAGGTAGACCCTAAACAGGCTGTTGCAGGCCTGTGGTGCCTTACTATAGCAGGTCGCAGGCAATATAGGGCAGGTCGAGGTTGTTGGTGAGGGCTAGACTGCCCAGAATCACAACAAGGGTCAGCCTCCTAACAAAGGGAAACTACACTCCTTAACAGCAAATTTAGGCAGAATTGAAGGTTGGATATGGGACTATAATGATGCCCTAACCAAGCCTATGTGGCAACATAGGAGTGGACCTCAAACAGTGAGCTGGAGATGTGTTGTTGAGGTGTTGGATCCGAGATTTATGGATCAGATTTGGATCGGTTTTCTAGCAGCCTATGGGAGCTAATTTTAAGGCATGATTGGGTGATCGTAAGCCTTCATCGGCACAGATCTTGCAGTGTAGTATTAGGTGCCACTGATCTAGAGGAGGGTAGTGTGTTGGCTACCCAAAGTAGCCCTAGACAAGCTATCTTGAAGTGACGAAGAGAAGCTAAAGGTTGGGTGAAGATTGGTGCCAAAATGCAGCACCTTGATGGACAAAGGTGACTGCTAGCTTGGGAGTTTGGAGCTCGGGAATTACGCCTAACCAGAGAGCAAATTGGATCAGCATGTGTGCCTGCTACAGAAGTAACTTGAAGCAGTGTTATGTGGCAGCCCTCCTGGAGTCTCGATAGCACCATAGCACTACCGATGGACGCATCATGTATTGTCGTACTCCCTATGAATAAGATGCGTGGTGTTCAACAACTTGATCTGGGATCAAGGACTAAATTTTGTCAATGGAGAGTAGCAAGGTCTTGTGACTCACTCTCGATCACTTCTTCATTATTACTTCATGGTTCAGCAGAGCAGTGATGACAAAGATGGTACATGATGACAGGATGACATGATGATGACAGACGGCTTGACAGGTGGAATTCTCCCTAGTTGAAAGGGAGTGTTAAAAATGGCAAATAGGGCCAAATTCCACCTTGGGACAGCTCATATAATGGAGATGATTAGTGCATTGGATTACTCTTTTCGAGAGGTCCAAATTTGATATAAATATCATCTCATTCAGACAAAAAGAAGTGGAATTTTGAATTTACTCTCTCTCATGCACAAATTGTTAAGGTCAACCTCAGCTTAATGTAGGCTCAAGAAGCCCAATAGATGTGTCCTTTCACCCTCAACGAATTGTATAAATAGGAGTGACCTCTCTCCTCATTTGGACATCACTCACTCATCATTTCTTCTCTCCTAATCTAATTGGTTCGTACAGCTTGGGGATCATCTCTTTCTCTCTCACACATGTGGATGGGACAAATTGCAAGCCGAAATTTTAGAGTTTTAGGACAGCATTGACCAGTGTTGACTAGAGGGCTATTGACCAAGTTTGACTGCATTTTTTGGGGTAGAATTTCGCTCTCTTGAGACCACATTAAGGCACAAAAATCGAGGTTTTTTGGAATATTTGACCAGCGTTGACTTCAAATTGACTTCTGTTTTGACCACAAAAAATCACAACACATTTTCTCTCTCCTTTGACAGAGTTGTTTTGGGCTGCATTTGACCTCCTCTTTAGGACGAATTTGACCAAGGAAGACCAAGCTGCATTGGTGAAGTTTTGTTGTTGTTTTGACCAGCGTTGACTTTCTGCTTAGAACTGAAAATTGACTACAGTTGACTACAGAATTTCACAGGGTTGATTTGACTGTGTATTGGGCAAGTGAGTTTGATTTTTGTACTCTCCCTCTCTATTGAACAATTGAATAATAATAAGAAGATTTGGTCAAAGGATTTTCCCCAACTGGGGTTTTTCCCTGGCATATGCCAAATCTGGTGTCCTCTTGTCTTGGCTTGTCTTCTGCATTTGTTTTTATGTTCTATCTGCATTTACTGTCAATGTGATTAATGGTTAATGTGATTACTACTAAGAACTATTGGAAATTGTTATTGGGTTGTTAAAGGAACATTGAAGTAAATTGTGCTAAGCATAGAACATACCATTGTTATCTAGAATTAACAGATATTTATGCTTCACTATGCCCCTTGAATCACTTCAAACTGATTTTTTAGACAAAACTTATGCCAATTTAAAAAATATATATATATATATACACTTTTTTCTTGCTTTGTAGGAGCTCGATATTGAATTTGTTGTAGCTCTGTAAATTTGGATCTCCAAGGTCTAAAATTGTGTCCTGTGGTAGCCCTCTGGGTCTGCTTTCCAAACCCACAAGTCAGACTGAGATTGGAGTCTTCAAGAAAGAGTTATGCCCAATCTCCCACGATGACCTGATTATAGACTAGTTCAGTAGAGTGAACTTGTACGGAATGCCACGTGTCACTGTTTTGACCTTTGGCTATGAAAATGATACACGACAAACTACAGTCCGTGCACTTTCATTCACACTTGGAGAGATGATCATGAGGAAGCTGCATGACATACCTTTGGCAGGACATTTTGAGGCATTGCATGAGCATGAGGCACAGCAAATGGTATACCTCTTTTACAGTAGGGCATGTAGGCTCCATGCAGTATTTGGGCGCATCATCAAGAGATGGGATAGCAAAGTTCGTTGCGTGATTTGGCAAGATCAAGGCATTTTAGCAGCACTAGGTTGATTATCGATACATGGTGTCTATTTGTTGATTGCATACATGGATAAGAGAGGCACAGATGGGTTCCAGCAACTATCAATACTATGCAGCAGCCAATAGAGATTGTGTTAAAATTGGCAACTAGGGCTAAACTCCATGTGGGTCATCTTATTTATGGCAGCTGATATTTTTCTTGGATCCCTCTCATCAAGAGGTGAAGGATTGATCTAAAGATCATCCGATTCCGATAAGTATTCATGGAGTTATGAATTTATTTGTGTTATAAGACAAATTGTCAAGTCGGCCAGCAACTTATGTAGGGTCGGAAGCCCAATAGTCATGTCTATTCATCATCTACGTTTTAGTATAAATAGAAGAGGACTTGAAGTCATTCGGGAGACATATTCTTCATGTGATCTCCTCCTCTCCACGTCTTTGGGTTTTTGGTGAAGGAGAGACACTAAGAATATACGCTGGGCTAACATGATGCCCTAGCCGCAGTAAGGATTACGCTGTCTCAAGAGGCTCAATCCGCAGATGAAAGGAGGGCTAATATAGGCCCCAAACGAAGGCCTGAATCCACTGTCTATTGACACTATATGCAGCAAGAAAGAGACTCTTTATCCGCAGTCAGGAAGAGGATCTATACACAGTTCTAGAGGAGATGATTTGCTGTCCAAAGGAGCTTCATATGCAGCCCTAATCCACAGTCAAAGAAGATACTCTAAACATTGTCCATAAGAGCCCTAAATGAGATCCCTAACTCGCTGTTCTAAGCCGCAGTCATCAAGGAGTTCATCTACAGCTATAGGAGGCATATGCAGCAAGAAAGAGACTCTTTATCCGCAGTCAGGAAGAGGATCTATACACAGTTCTAGAGCAGATGATTTGCTGTCCAAAGGAGCTTCATATGCAGCCCTAATCCGCAGTCAAAGAAGATACTCTAAACATTGTTCATAAGAGCCCTAAATGAGATCCCTAACTCGCTGTTCTAAGCCGCAGTCATCAAGGGTTCATCTACAGCTATAGGAGGCATTACACAGCCCTAAGTAGAGACACAGTTGCACTGTAACTGCTGGGCTTATGCTGCACTAGAAGCTGTCCTTCATCCGTTAAAGAAGGCTTCAAGCAGCTCCTAATTTCCGCTGTCATAATGAAGATTCTATTTGAGGTAATGAGAACTATACGCTGAACTTATACACAGTCATATGCTGTCCTAAATGAGATTATACATCGCTGCAAGGAAAGGCTTAATACGCTGCCTTAGGAAGCCTCTATACGCTATATAATGAAGCTCTAAAAGAGCCCTAACTGCTGTCAAGAGGAAGATATAATCTCACATCTATCCACAGTTTGATGAAGCTTCTATCTGCCCTGATCACAGTCCAAGAAGGAGGTTCCGGCCACTGCAAACAAGGTCTCAAGCTACTTTTATAGCTGCAGGAGAAAGCATGACCTTTTCCGTATTGTTTGGGTATGATATGATGGGCAAAGCATTCAATGAGGAGGAGCTATGGGGCTGCTGCATAATTGGGTTACTGTATGAAGAGACAAGGTTGCAATCAACAGCTGGGCTAGGCCACAGGCCATAGCCAGCAGTTGTAGGCCTCTTCAAGTGCAGCATTCAGACCCTATAAGCATCGTTGAAGCAAATATGTGCAGGCAAGCTGCAGTCTATGGGTGGACTGTGGGGTTTGTTTAGAGTGTTGTAGCTCACAGCATTTGTACTTTATCTGGTGTCCAGCTCTGCTATGAAAGGCATCAGTCCTCACAAAGGTGCTCAGTGAAGCAGCAAAGGAGGAAGAGTGTTATAGGAGGAAAGCTTCAGTATTCTAGCTATTTGATTGAGCTGCTCTAGGCCTATCATCTGCCATTTTGTGTTATCTTCATGGTGAAGATCTTTGATGACTGATCTCTTATCTTGTCAAGTCAAAGTGTTGACTTCTGATGTATATGTACTATCTCTCTCTCTGCTGAACTATTGAAGAACATAGAAGAAGAATTTATCAAGGGTTTCCCCACATTGGGGTTTGTCCCTAGCTAGCGCCATATCTTGTGTACTCTTGTCTTGGCTTGTCTTCTGCGATTTATATTTATGTTCTATCTGCAGTTTACTTTAATGCTGATGTGATTGCTAATCTGGAAAAGATTTCGAGCTAACTGTGAAAATTGAAATAAATTGCTCTAGCATAGAACATACCTATAATTAACAGATTGGGAGTTGTGAACTTCCGATATGGCTTTGGGAACCAGGGATCTAGTCGGTTGCTAGATCACTCCACTTCTCGATGTGCAGATATATGACAGTGAGTGATCTAGTTAATTTTAGGGTTGACATGTGGAGAATTGCAGAGGCCTTCACCATGTAGCAATGCAGATTTTCCCTGTTGTTGCTTAGGATCAAATCTAGTTGTAGACCGGTAGACTTTGACCTCACTGAAACACCTTGGCAAGATGTGCTTCATGGTTGTGGGTTCAAGGCTTATAGATATTTTGGCATGTGATTCCAAGCAAGGAGGATTCCGTATGAGCACAATGGGCAATAACTTATGACCAGATTGGCGCAGCAAAAAATGGCAATCTCTTTTTGAGATTAGTATGGGACCCTGACATCACAATGTGGAAATATGTAAGTAGGTTCGGTCTTCATATATACGAAATGTACTCTTGATTCTTGTATATTTTAAAAAGAAAGAAAAAATATTATTGTTATTTTTGTAGCATGGGTTTCATGCTCAAAGTCATTTTATTTTAGAAGTCAAGCACCCATTGAGTGCTTCTAAGGTTTGTCAGAGTCAAGAAGTCAATAGAGTCATTGTCATATAAAGAAGACCACATTGGGCATATTGTAACAAGTCAAAAGAATTCATTTGAGTCAATAATGTGTCAAATGATCCTCCAAGATCAAGTCGGCCTACAAGAGATCAGGTTGGCCTCAAGAAGACAATTAGTACCCCTAGAAAGCCTATATATAAGAAGGAACTCAACCTCATTTGAATAGAGGGACTTCTTGAGGAGATGACTAAGATTTTGCATTTTCGAGATACTCTACTTATTGGCAGTAAACAGAGGGCCTTTGGTGTCTATGCCTTGTTGGGGTGTGAGTGGAGCGAGGAATGTTTCTCGATGATCAGGATGGTTTGGGATCTCAGTGTCATGAGACCCATTCGTGTTGGTGTAGTGTTGTGGTTTGGAGTGGTGTAGTGGCACATTTGGGACCCTGGTATTAGTTTCGATCGACTTATGGAGCAGCAGCGCATGATGACATTACTGGAGGACAAGCAATTTTGGGGAGGGGACACTGTAATGTCCCCAATTTTTGGATTGCCTTGTGGTGAGATTAGGAGGGATTTCCAGAGCTTATGTCAATTAGGTCACAGGGGCAAGATTACATTATTGGTGGGGAGCGGCGGGTTTTGAGGAGTTTTAGGGGGGGCAATTGGGATCACTTGCCATTTTTCATCATCAGTATCAATTTCGCACAGTTCAATCTTGGTTTCGTCGCATTCTGACGATTTCCGTAAAACGAAGTTATTAATGGGCATATTTTAATTAATTATGCTTAAGGTGTTGTTTCGGGTTGAATTCATCTCAACCACTGGGTCGAGTTTCATTAGCTATTCAAAGGGCCGAGTTTGTTTGCAGATATTATTTACAAGAGTTGTGTTATTTGTTGGGGTTCTATTTTTTTTTCCAATTATGATATTTATTTGTTGGGGTTTTGTCCATCTTGTTGGAGTTGATATTTATTTGCTAGGGTTATAACCATTTTGCCAAGGTTGATATTCATTTGTCAAGGTTAGTTCATTTGTCAGAGTAGTATTCATTTGTTGATGATCAATTCATTTTGTCGGAGTTGAGCATTCCGCAAAGAGGTTTGGTTCTCCTTTGTTAGGCTGAGACGCTGCTATTCTTTGAGTTTGGAGGCTAAGTCGCTGAGCTCAATATCATTTGCTGAGAGGGCCAAGTTTATCTCATTTCCCAAGCCAAATTCTTTGTGGGTTGAGTTCAGTTCTCAGTGTCGAAGTCATTATCTTTAGAAGCGGAGTTGGTTCAGCCAATTACCGGAGAGGTGTCTAGGTTCATAAAGTTGATATTTGCATGTAAACCCTCTATTTCAATTAATAAAATCATTGGTTACATTGCAATATTCTTGTTGTGCATGCTATTTATTTTGTTCTCCAAGTGTTTGTGAAAATGTTTGCTCACTAAATATTTGACAAAAATCCTCAAAGAGTATTTGAGTTTGTGGGTTAAAATAGCAAATTTTAGAAAAGGGGATATTACAACATGCAAGGGACAAGAGGCACAGCCACCAGCAAAGTAGGAGACAGTGTCGGGCTATTAGACCTAACAACTCCAAACATGAAGAGTAGTGCATGATTGAAGGGTAAGATAGACTAGTAAGCTGCGATGTACAAGAACCAAGCTACAAGGAGCCGAGCAAAGCCACGAATGGTCGCCAATTGACTCTACATGTCAGTTGAGCTACCAAAGAAGAGTCGACAACGACCAAAAGTTGCAGTTGCACAAAGGGTTAAGGAAGTCATCAAAAGAGGTCATGCATACAGACCGTATGCGCAAAACAGTCACAGCGGCGCATGGTACGACAACACACCATCGCCAAAGAGGCAACACATGAGTATATCAGATTAGTTGTACAAAATGTTAGTTTTTGTAGCATCGGATGGTGTTCTCGTCTTGGCAGTCGTCAAAGAGGCTAAGAAACACTAGGACTCCATAACCCAAAAAAGGTTTCAGGAAAATCCACCTATAAATGCCTTAATTAAGTTAATTAATCAGTAACTAAATTTTTCCCAACTGGGAAAATGATTACTTAATAGTAATTAATTGAGGAAAGTGAGATTTCTTTAGAATCTCACAAAGATCGACTAGGAAATAATCTCAGTCATTAATTAAGTTTTAATGTTAGCCACTGGAGTCGCACAGTGAGATTATAAGAAGTCGATGGGTAGATGGAGGACAACACTTGAGATCAATTTCCTTGGGCAGTTCAATTTCTTTAAAGAGCAACAATAGTTGCCAGAAGAGTTCGAGCCAGAGAGGGGCAGAGAAAGTGAGTCTGGAGGAAGTTTTCGAGTTCCGAAGAGTCAGAAAGAGGAGGCTGAAATTTTCCCCAGGAGGCTGCGTGGAGGCAGCGCAGAGCCTCAAGAGGGAAATTCGATTTCGCCAAAGAGAAGCTTGTTCTCAGTTCCAAAGGCTGGGAATATTTTCCAGAGTGCTAGAGAGACAGTTTCTTAGTCAATAGCAAGCAGGATGGCTAGATTGGCAATTGATTCCGGCAAAGCATGAGAGGGTTTGCGCTAGGGTGACATAGGGCCTGCGCAGAGCTGGTTGGACAGCTAGCTTTTCAAAGGTCAGACAGTGCCGAGATTGCTCGAAGAGAGGGTAATTTCTCTCAAAGAGTTTTTGCAGTATTTCTCTTGGATAGATTCGCCAATGTGGCGATATTTATTGTACTCATAATTTCTCACTGCTACTTAATAATAAAACCCTCAACTGCTGCACCAATTTTCCCAAGTTGGGTTTTTTCGAGGACTTTAATCCAAAATAACTGTCATACATTTGTATGTGTGTGCCAGTATTTTCTCAGTTTCTAGTTTATCTTTCGTGGTATTTTCATTTGTGAAGATTGCAGTGTGATTATTTCGTTGTTGCCGTAGCAATAAACTGCTAAATTAATTAACAATTAGAAGAATTAATTCTAGCTGCTACACTAGAATTTTAGTGGTAAAATTTTCACACAAAATCATACTAAGTACAAGAAAACTTGATTGCAGAGTAGTGGTACAACAGTTGTCGCAGATAGCGGTATGAAGGACAATGTCATTAGTTTGCATCCAATAGTAAGGGATTGGCAAAGGTCATGCTTCAAAGGGAGAGGAGACCATACAAAGAAAAAAATTAATATTGTGGATGTTTCAAAAGACCAAAACACAAATTGTTAATTTTAGGAATGTTCTATGCTTAGAGCAATTTATTTCAATTTTCACAGTTAGCTCAATATCTTTTCCAGATTAGCAATCGCGTCAGCATAATAGTAAATTGCAGATAGAACATAAACATAAATTGCAAAAGACAAGCCAAGACAAGAGGACACAAGATCTGGCGCTAGCCAGGGACAAACCCCTAAGTGAGGAAACCCTTAATCAATTCTTCTTATATGTTCTTCAATAGTTCAGTAGAGAAAGATCATTATGAAGACCAAACCTAGTTGCATTTTCCAGCACTCCCTCTTAACTAGGGAGGTATTCATAATTCCACAACCGGTACAAGGGTACTATCAAATTGAAATATTCTTATAAGAAGAGTCCAACTGATAAGACTTTTAACATCATAACCTATTAACCAACATTGTCAAATTACAACATAGTAAGGCCTTGACTTGACAAGCTCTAACTCTCCACAAGATTAGAGCATAATACTAGGAGGCATACATATGGACACCACCATAGCATCTCAAGGCACATACCCCATCCGGATGTTCACCAGGTATGTCCTTCCAAGACTATTCTTATCTTGGATTCCCAATCCTAAAAGAATATGTTGGGGATGCCTTTTACCATTTGACACAGTACTTGGACATTCTCATGCTAAAGAATTCACAGTAAGCCATCTCATAAGTTATTATTGCAGCTTATCTCATTGCATCTCATCATACCAATCAGCATTGACACATAGCAAGGCCTTGACTAACAACTCTATCTCTCCACAAGATCACAGCACAATGTTGGCTAGACAATGACTAATAGACACCATCATCATTGTCTCTTAAGACACATACCCCATCCGAATTTTCACAAGGTATGTCCTTTTAGGACCATTCCTATCTTGGAATAACACATCCTCAAGGAATTTCCTCTTCGACTACTCTTACATATTGGATGCCCTACCACATCCTCAAAGAGTATCAGAAACCAAATGCTTACCCAATCCTCCATTCTTTCTTCATAACATGAAGGCAAGAATGATGTGTCCATCTCTCCCTCATGGCCTTCACTAAAACTTACGGTTGTTAGTCCTGGTCTAGTGCATGACACATGAAGTAAAGAACCATATCTGTCACTCCCTCTGAAGCAGGGAGGATCCAATCATTCCTATATAAGGAATATACCCAAGCTCCCTCTTAATCAGGGACTTGGCCAAGCTCCCTTTCAACTAGGGACTTGATTCCAATAACAGTGATCCACGTTACACTGGAGGTCACAATACTATCAATTGCTTGTATGGCTCCTCTTTCGATGTCATGAAATTCAACTTCTTCATCCTTGAACCTTCTTCTTCTAGATCTTCTTCGTAGGGTATCAGCCATCTTCTCCATCACTTTTCCTTCAACGAACCATAGTGTTGATCAGTAGTCATGTCATCCTTCTCTTCATCAAAAAGTGATCTTCTAGCTACCTTTTCCAAGTCCTGTTTCTTTCAAGATGTTCCATCCAATCTCATGAGTACTAGTTGTAGGTGACATCTACAACTCTCTTTTGGTAGCCCTGTTTCAACCCGACCAGATGACTACTCAAAAATCAAATGAACAGTAAATCAAAGTTACCTTTTCATGATGGCCTTTCATCATGACATTAGCTTCTTGCAACATCACCATCCTGCACATGTATGAATCCATCTCCAAGACATTCATTACCAAGATTCTTCTTTTGTAGTATACATATCAAGGTATTCATACCTTCTTATTCCATGGAGATGTTATAGCTAATTCTTCTAGTTATCGGATGTTGATTACTTATCTTATCTTACGTGACAATAGTTGCATCTTTCACAAACTCTTCTTTCTTTCTTCACATATTGCTTCCCTAGGAACTTCTATGTTATGTTGATTTTATCTTGTCAATATGTAGAAGAGTTCAAGGCACATTATTTACATGCCTTCATGCTTCATTCTAATGGAAGAGATCCTTCGTCTTCTATCATTCTCATGATATAGAGCATTCAACCATTCTATCTGCAACCATATGATGACATGACTTTATCTATCAAATATATATACATACCTCTTCCTTCTTTTGGTCATCTAGACTTCCTTGGGCAACTTCCTTTCCTTGTTTGAAGCTTAAGGTACATCAACCAACTTGACATGCTGCACTTCTTTGTCATCATACTATCATCCTTTTAACCTGTAGATCCCACATAATGTGGAATGTAGACCATCTGCGAGACACTTGCTTCTTCTTAAGTAGAGGTGAATCTTCTAACAAAGGTTCCAATGGAGGATCTTAATGATCCTCATTCTACAAATGCTCCTTTGTAATGATGATGATGTATGATGATCTCTTTATCTTCTATCTTGCTAGATGACTTTCTTCCAACCATATAGATTGTGCCTTGGTTGTCCTTATATGCTTCCAATGGAGATGCCATGAGCTACTTCATTTCTATCAGGATGACTACTACTACCATGTAGACTTTCTTCTTTAGTTATCCTTCCATGCTTCTATGATGATGTCATATTTATCTTGCTATAATGCATCCTATCATACTTATGATGTTTTCTATAACTGAAAGAATTAAGTGAAGGAGATTATCTCAGTCATAGTAAAAAAGATCTTTCACTTCCTCCTTCGATTTCTTCCTTTCTGATTCTTCCACTTCTTTGATAATATGGACTTCATTTCTTTCCTTTCTCTTCTTGTTGCCCTTCTTGAGTTTGGGACAATTCCTTTTAAAGTGCCCATATTCATTACACCCATAGCATTGTATTTTCGACATATCGATCTTCTTCTTTTTTCGAGGATCAAACTGTCCAAACTTTCCTTTCCTCCTGGCCACGGGCACATGCTTGAATTTGTTCATTTGATCCAACATCACTGTTTACCTTCAACCTAGTTTCTTCAGTCTTACATAATGAACAAAGTTCACTGAATGTAGTGGCTTCCTTCTTTCCATAAATACTTGACACAAAGTTGCCCCATTCATCAGGTAGTGCATTGAGCACAACGGTGGTCATTTCTTTATCAAACATTATTTCTCCTAGCTCTTGTAGTTGATCTCTTATTTGAGATACCCTCATAAGATATGAGGCTACCCCTCCTTCCTTTGATACCTTCATCTTGTATAGTTCGGTTCTCAATGATATAACTGCTCTTGCATTACTTACGGAAAACAATTCTACCAACTTTTCATAGATTTCTTTCAATGTCTCCATCTTTGCTACACAAAGGATGAGCGAATCTTTGATTGATTCTATGATAATTCTTTGAGCCCTTATTTCCCCTTTCATATATTTCGATAATGCTTGAGCTTGCTCTTGAGATGGTTTGGAGAATAAACCCTTAACATATTAAATAACTTCACACTCTATGAGGATCAAGTCTATTCTCTTTCTCCATGCAAGGCAGTCTGATGACCCAACCAATTTGTTGCTTTCCTTCCAAAATGAAGTCATTTTGATAGTAGATTTTTAGACATAGATATAAAGATACTTACTTGTCAAGTTGAGATGCTTCTAGGTGATGATATCTTCAACTTGAAGCCTTCTTGATGTTGTTGCTTCCTTGGTGATCTTTTTCAAGGATGTTTGAGGTGTGATCTTTGCTTCAATGTGAGGGAGATCACCTTGATTTCTTTGATGGTGATGGCAATGCTTCTTGTTCCTTCCTTGGATGATAATGTAGAATGTGGAGGCTTCCCAAGGTGCTTCGAATGTGGAGTCCTTCTTTCTTTGAGTGGAGGTAGGGTCCTTGAGGTCTTCTTCTCTTTGTGATGATGTGATCCTTGAGATGAGTACTCCTCCATGGTGCTTCTTGATTCTCCTTAATGATTTCCTTGTGCCCGGCCCTTATGCACCCTCCTTCAATGGTGTGATCTTCAAGCTACCTCTTCTTCTTGTTGTAGTCACCTTAGCTCTGATACCATGTTGAGAAATCTAGGGTCAACTAGATAAAGGTGATTTCTCTTACTTCGATAACTGCTTGTGATGTATTTTTACTTAACTTGATTAGCTTCTCCTTTCTCTTGATTATTATTAGTTTTCTTATCATCAAACAACTGCCAAACTATGAAGATCACTGATACAAGAGGACACAAAATGTAGGTTGTAAACATTTCCTCTTGAGAGGAAAACCCACGAGAGTTCTTTTCTTCTTATAGAATGTTCAGATGACGAATTCCAAGACCTAAGAACCTTGTCAAAGACCCTCCAAGACCAAGTCAGACTTCTTGAAGAACTTTTCTTTCCAGCTATTTTGACATAGCAGCTTCCAGCAACTTCAACCTTCTAACAATTTCTTCTACAACTTCAACTTGCCCAGCAACTTCTGCAATTCGACTTCCCCAACAACATTTTTTGCAATTTCGACTTGCCCAGCAACTTCAAAAACCCTAACACAAGAGAGAGAGAGAGAGGTCGAAAACTCCAATCTTGCTCGTCTTCTTCTTATCCTTGATTTTCATCATTTTCTTTCTGTCTTATAGCTTCTACCTTCTGGAGTTTAAACTTGCTTGTCTTATCTCCAAATGAGGTCAAGTTCC
Organism: Pinus taeda; assembly: GCA_000404065.3. Classification (NCBI taxonomy): domain Eukaryota; kingdom Viridiplantae; phylum Streptophyta; class Pinopsida; order Pinales; family Pinaceae; genus Pinus; species Pinus taeda. Next base: position 241,871 of record APFE030696535.1, on the reverse strand, counting down.
TTCTTATATATAGGCTTCTAAGGAGGTCGAATTGTTGTCCTTAAGGCCAACTTGATTCACAAGGCCTTGGAGGGTCTTTATGACACTTTTAATTTTACAAAAAAATCTTTACAAGATACAAAATGCCCAAAGGGGTCTTTACATGTATGACAATGACTCTTTTGACTTCATAATTCTATGACAAACCTAGAAGCACTCAATGGGTGCTTGACCTACAAATAAATTTACCTTAAGCATGAAACCCATGCATCAAGAACGAAAATAATAAATTTCTTTTCTCTTTTCATCAAATACATAAAATCATGATTACAATAGACATTATGAAGACCAAACCTAGTTACACATTTCAACACATATAATTCATAATGATGAGATACATTTATATATGTGATGTTATTTTGTATTGGTTCTCCACATTTGAGTCCTTGATTGAACAACTATCAAGGTTTAACAAGATTTACTATCACCTTTGATGTATCATTTTTATTTGGCATCCACTACATCATATATATATATATATATCAGTGGTTTCTTCATATTTATGTGTCAATGTGTTTATCTGTTGTTTTTGCTTTATGTGTTTAAAGTTCTGAAGAAAAAAAAGAATATATTTTGCATATTTTAATGTTTACCATGGTTTTCCGATTTTTTGCCGATCTTTTCGCTGATGTTTCCGAAAAGATGTTTTCATGACCCTCGCCGATTTTTTGCCGATGCCGATTTTACCGACACTCCTCATAACTACTTTCATGCATACACAGATGAGATTTGAAGGACAGAAATGCTTTGAACAGATATAAAATGGTGGATCTCTATCTTTTTCTAAGTGAAAAACTTATAAATGCAAAACAAAGAACCCATAAGTTGCCTCAAATATAAACTAATAACTAACCATTATAATCTCCACAGTGTGTACAAATGTGGACACGTTTACACCGTTCAGTTATTTTCTTCAACAACGCACGCTTCTGCAACACCTCAGCTCTCGGATTTCTCATACGTCTAAGGAACACTCTGCGCTCATCTTCTGGACAAAGTATTCGCGCACATGACTACACAAAAGCACAAAAAATCATTGTTATAATATATCACCACTTTGTCAATACAAAGAAAAACAAAAACAAAAATCCCATTTTCTGAACATGCATAGACCCATTCAATATCCACAGGAAAAGAAAAATTCAGTATCTACACGCTAGAACATAAAGTCCACCTAATGGGCCTGATGTATCAAAAAGCCTCGGTTACCTTGCAAATACACTGTAGAAGGTTAATGATGTTTTTGAAATAGCCAATATGAAACACAGGAAGTGCAAGCTTTATATAACCAAAATGGCCTGGGCAATCTGCAAATTTCCCGTGGCAAGTTGTGCATTCACCAGTCTTGTATGATGGGCCCTGGAAGTAATAAACAAATTAGGTATAACTCAAATTATTTTTTATTTAAAATCATTGCATAGCTGTCCTAATAAGAAAAAGTCTTATAAATATAAACACGTTCTGTATTAATTAAATAATATTTAAAAAGGAGACAAGAAGAAAGGAAAAGAAACCCCACTGGCCCAAGAACCAGATTTCCAAACTGAATGAACCTAATGGGCTCAAAGTTGGTGACAAGAACCCCTGGGACCCAGATGATAATCCAAATCCAAGTTTGAAGTTTGAATAAGGTGAAGGTGACAGAAGAAGCATATCTGGAAAAAAATTCAGAAGAAGACTGCCAAAGGCAACTTCAACAAGAGAAAAAAACTAACATGGAAGAGGATAAAACTGTGAACTTTGAAAAAAAGGGAAGCCCAATTATGTTGGAAGAAAATCATGAATATCTAGAATTTTCAGAAGCCTCTGAAGATGCAGATGACAATACAGTCTCTGCTTTTGGGAAATAAAAGAAAATAAGAGAAAACGAAGAAGAAATCCTTAAAATAACTAGCCAAGCAATTGTGATATTTTTGTACTGACACTATGCGAAGGATATTTAAGCATATATATTTCACTTTTATATTGTCAATGGGATTTATCTCAGGTGGGTAAGAGGAATGATTATTATCCTCTCAACCCAGGTTCAATCCCAGCAAGTGACATGATGAGCTTTTGTTGTAATAGCTTCGAGCCTTGTTGTTGAGTCTCAGTAGTCCCTCGAGGATCAAAACATGTATATTCATCATATGGAATATAAATATATTTCTCATGTGGAAAATATTTCACTTTCACTGTTTCACATGATATAATATTTCAGTGTCATTTTGAAATTTGCCAGAAAATGGCTAGAGCTGCTTCACCGGACTAGATTACCTGATCTGTAATCTTTGTACCTTCAAGCCCAAGAAACAGGGACTATAATTTAATATAATAGTTCTTTTCTGAGCGAAAAAAATGAAAATATAAAAATGTTTACAGTACATATATGTGGCTGCGTTATTGGCTGTTTCCTGAAATTCCGAAAGCATAATTTCCAAAACCCACACCCTTTTAAACACATATGTCCATTTCCCTGTTCTAAGTGATTTCGACTTTCAGTGATGGGAATTATGTACTTAGATGCTTCTCCTTCCTTTCATTTTACCATATTACTCTCTATGTTAATTTAGTAGCTCACACAGCATGATAGATGTATGTATATACACATTTACAAGTTCCATAAAAACCTTAGAAAAGGGCTGTTGAAGACTTCTGCAAAACATAGGTTTTTCATGGGAAGTAAGTATTTCAAAATGTGGTGAAATTTGAAAACCATCATAACAAATAAATTCAGACGCCGTTTGCCACCATCAGAGCATTGGTAATACCCAAGACTCAAATCAATAATTATAACTGAATGCTTTTGTTGTTTGCATACTATGTTTTAACGATTTGTCATTCAGATCTCCGAGTTTGTCTGTTGCTAAAAATAGTACAAACATGGAAAAGAAAGCCTCATATCATACCAAACGAGTATCTAGAATACCATGATCACATGGTCGTCGATCTGGCGGTACAAAAAGATTACTTTCATAAACATGTAGCTCAGCAGCCTTGACAATCTCTGGCCCAGACATGGTGGTAAAATGAATACTCTTACTGAAATAGACAAAAAGCAAGTAGTGAGTAAAATCACCGCCTGAGGCTAAATGCTCAGAAATGCTTATAACCAGTGGTTACCATATTCAATACACATTGCCAGACTTGTAACGGAAACTCTCTATTGCCTCAATCAAGTAATCCCATTTTATAACGATCTTTAAATAAAGAAATCTTGAGAAAAGGAGAAATGTAAGCGTCCTTCACATTTTGCGAGGTCCAGCATCCTCAATGAAAGGTCGTTTGCTGAAGGTAATTGATGTAGTTGGAGCAGCATTGCGCGCAAAGCTGTTGTCTCTGATTGCCATTTGGAGGAGAAGATCAAGCTTTGTCAATCTCTCTACTTATTAAATACAAGCTCCAAGATCTGTAATCCTCTGTTAACAATAAACATGTAATTAATTAGAAGAAAGTATCCAAACTACAGCAAAAACACGGGCACTTTTGAACCCTGCTCGTATTAAATTAGTTCCATAATGAAGCGCAGAGATTTCATAAGATATCCTGTTTTCTGTGACAAAAATGACCGATTTTCACCAAGGTAAAAAAAAATGGTGTATTAAAAGCATAACAGAGTTGAGCAATCAAACAGAACTAATTGACATTGTAGCTATGGAGTTTTCCCTAAGCGCATGGCTATGGCTTTTCCCCAAGAGCGAATTCTGACGGCTCTTCTCCTCTTATATTTATCTTTTTTCTCTTTTTATAACACTACCCACGGAACATCATTAACAAAGGCTACCTTATTATCGAAACCCGACAGCAGAATTTATTCGTGAGCTCTCAGCACCCTGTGGTGGATTATACGCTGCATGCACCAACAAAATCTTTAACACCTCGGACGATCGAAGACAAGAAAGAAGTTAACGACAAGTACTGTTAGGTATTTGCATTGAGTAGTTTTTAAATTCAATTGTATATCATGTCCATTGCAGCAGACAAGCGCAAGGATACAGATATCGTGAATTGTAGCAGACAAGCGCAAGAATACAGAGATCGTGAATTGCAGGAGACAAGCGCAAGGATACAGATATCGTGAAGCTATATGTTTGGAAGTCAGCTTCATAATATCATTAGCTAATATGATCTTCTTTTTTCTAGCACAACCCTAAATTATAACAAACTCTATATAAATTTATTAGATAACAAGTTCACAAATGGCAGTATTAGGATTAAAAAATAAAGGCAGGAGTTGAATATTTAATTAAACATTATTCATTATTACTGAGAATAGAGATAATATAATGTGGTGGATCATCAAATTTATAAAATCTTGCCTAAAGAATAATGTGTATAAGAGTAATTTTTTTTGATGAAAATTTATAATTTATAATTTATAATTGAAAATACAAATATTTTCAGAACGAAAAAAAAGCTTTATATGTATTATATTCAAAAAGAGAGAATTTACAGACATTAACGTCAACAACAGGGGCGTATAAGGTATTCAATCGCCTGTTTGAGAGAAGAACAAGCCACAGGATGTATAATCCCGAAACAGCAAAATATTAAAGCTCTGGTGAAAATGTTTTATGAGCATGTTAAAATATTAATAGTATTTATAAATGAAATATTGGTATAATGGTTTCAATTGTAAATTGGATATCAAGTTTATGAAAAATGATGTGAGGTCGAGTTTATGTAGAATTTATTGCTTACATGTCTTGTTGCAATTAAGGAATGGGCTTTTATTATATATATTATCACTTTTAATGAAAATGATTGTAGGTATTTTTTTCCTCACTTATCAATTTAATTAAATAAATACATTTTCATAGTTATCATCAAAATATTGTGAGATTGTCCATTTTGGTTCATATACCTCAAAATCAGTTAGTTTTATGCATTGTTGGATTTCCTTTGGGGTTTAAGAAGGGTTTAATATTCTAAAATTTGAACTTTTCTTCCTTCTTTCTGATTTCTTAATAACGTTGTGTAAGGTTGATATTATGCGTATTCGCATATATTAACCATATTGGTTATTAATATGGTTGTATTAATATAGATATAATTTGAGGGAAAAGAAAAAATACAAGATGGGAAAGATGGGGAAGGTAAAAGGACAAACCAAATTTAAAGAGAATAATTGAAAAAGGACCCTAATAGACACATAATTCAAAAAATCTGAAATATTCAAATGCACATCTAATGAAAGAAATTTCAGCTAGTAAGACAGGAAACTTTTGAGATAGAAAAGAATGGGGTCCCAAACGTTCGATTGATGTTTTTAAGCTTTAGACCCCCATTATCTTTTAGATATAAAATGTAGCTAAAGCTGTGCAAGAATCCAGAAAATCTAGATGACTCTTTTGAACAGTGAATTCAATGATTTTAAACTTCGTTCCACAAAAAAGACACAAAATCCCACAAGTTTGTTTCGTTGTATACCATTTTTCAGTATGAAATGCATGCTATAAGTTTATAGCAAATGTCGATCCTGATTAATTAAAACCTATTCTCCCATATGTAATTTCTAAAAAGCAGGGAGAATCTGTCAAAGGAATGTCAACCAATGATGGAGAAACTATCTCACAAGAAGTGATATATCATACAAAAATGAAGAGGCAAAGCCTTGCAAATCAAACCTGATACAGTTAAGAATTCTTCCATGGTAAATTGCGACTCCCTTTCAAATTTAACCAGCTTTGGTTTTTGTAAGGAGCGTGGTGGAAAATCCTACAGGTTTGACTCATTCTGTACCCTTTTTCATTTTTTCTTTTTCTTTTTTTCAGTCCTAAATTTGAAGTGTGAAGTTGAATATTGTCTTGTAAATATCCTGAAAGTTTTGGCAATGTATGGAACAAGCCTGCAGAAATTGCAATGTAAGCTCTGTGGGCACCCCATGACAGGAGGGGTTACCCAGTTGGAACAACGCCTTGCTAGAATTCCAGGGCGAGAGGTTGGAGATTGTACAAGCTCATCCCCGGAAGGTAGTTATGAATGCTGCCCGCCAGAAACGAAGTAGACCTGTTAACTAGGTTTATGCCTGGAGTTTAAGACAGTAGCCTATCAAAAGGATGGTCGCAGGTTCAACACAAGGACAAAATGTTTACTTCGTATACCACCGAAACACCAAGTTTTTGACATGTAAACGAAGACTTTTTCTCCATGGGATTGCGTAAAGAGTTATCAAGCACAAATTTCAGTGAATAAAATACATTTTAAAGCATTGTATTTGCTTCTCATCCAACACGAATTCCCTTTAAAAAATAAGGAAAAGGGCATCTAGTCTAGCATTGCACTGAAACATAGTAATTTCAGAGAAAATTGATGAAAGGCTTACATAGAAAAATTGAAAGAGTACTTGGCAAAATCAGTTGGGCGCCTCCAAATATATATATATATATATATATATATTATAATAGAAATTTCAGCCGATATGATGCTTTTCATGTGCTTGTCACTGAAAACTTCCTGTGGGGGAAAACCTCTTTCACAGAAAAACTAACACTTGGGGATTAAAGAACCTAGTGCGTTAAAACTCTTCCGCAGGCGCTCAAGGAAGAGAGAACGTGGCTCAGAACACGGGCAATTTAAGTTCTTTTTCCTGACGCACTAGACGGTTTTGTGTGTTCTATGGCCTGCGGTCACAGGGTTCACCTATAATTCGAACCTCGGTGAATCTCAAAGGAAAAAATCAGCAGGTGACAAAAAAAGCTATTTTAGTTCTTAGTGATTGAAAACCAGAAAGAAAATGTAACTGTTTTGTTGCCTACGATTTAGCTTAAGACATATAAACCGAGTCATCTAAAACGGATACAGGCATACTGGATAACGATAAAAGCGCCCCCAGAATAAGAAGCTCACCTGATCAAGCTTTCTAATAAAACCACTATGACATAACAAGGATGCCTTACTCCCTAATGGACCTTGTCTTTTGCTTATTTCAACTGCAAGGAGTCATCTGTGGTTCTGAATGTGACAGTAGCTAGGCGTGTGAGTGTTCCAACTTCCGATGATTCTGCAACTGTACCCGTTTATATACTAGTGAGTCGTCACTGTGCCGTGTAATTTTTAAAATGAGTGTTTCTTATAGTTTTTAACATAGGGAGGTTTAAGTTGTACTTTATATTATATATTTATTATGTAATATATTTCTTATAAAGTCATATTATAATATAAAGGTATAAGTTATGAAGCATGGGAGCAATAAGCCCTTGGGGAGAAACCTCAACAAGTTATTATGTTTTAACCTAGGCTATTGGTTTTCGATCCCGATGTGTTCCATGTCGTGTGGTATACCTTGAGAAGTTACATCCTACATGCCCCAAAGTATATTTTCATTCTCCACCAATCCCTTGATTTGCGTATTCACTTTTGCTGCATGCACATAAAGGTGAAAGAGAACTCTAAGATGATGTGGATTTTCCACCCAAAATGAATTGGGAAAGTGGGGGACTGCATTTGCTCCTTGAAATCAGCTATTTAAGACATATAAAGCAACAAAGTAATGGAGACATGTGCCAAGGAGGAGTGAGTCACTAAAGTTGTATAAACTATGTTTTAAATAACTCAGATTGAAAGTTCAAATCAACAAAAAATTATAATTTTATAAAATATTTCATTTATAAAAATATAAAATTATGGTTATAAAAATTATTTTATATTATAGTTTGAATAGGTTTAATACTTAAGAGTATAGGTTGGTTTAGGTGGTTTTTTTTTTTACCAGTTTAAATATAAACTCAGGAGGTATGTATTTATAAATTTTATTTTTTATCATTAAATTGGGTGGAGTTAGTATAACAATTTGCAAGTTAACATTACTCGTAACTTGTAACCTAGTAAGAGTGAAGATGTCATTCATAGCGGAAACATCTACCTCTCAAGTTCTATCATAACGGTCATGTATTAATTTATCAACATGTACAAACTCTCCACACAGTTTTGAACATGTCACCTCTTCCAAGGAAACCCATAGAATTTTAGCAGTCAAATCGCTACATAGAAGCAGGTCCCTTGTGTCGTAAACAAAGGGGTCTCATACACCAATTTGGTATCTAGCTTAGTTGTGACCTTAAAATTGGATTATTATTATTATTATTATTATAAGGAAATAGGGTTTCACTTAATCACTTCCTCTTTTGTGCAAGTCTTTTCCCCTACAAGTCTCTACTTCAAGGGTTCTCATGGCGCAACCCTCAAGAGGGGGCATGCACCCCTCCTTCAAAAGAATCATGTCTAGAGATAGCTCAGCGCAAAGCTTAATAGTTGTGACACCTCACCGCTCGCAACCAAAGAACCATGGATCTGTAGATTTTGATCTTGTCAGTAAGGAGAGAACTTTGACGAGGGCTTACCAGCAAAATCAAAAACAAGGATGTTATCTTCACAAAGTAGTGGAAGACCTAAAGTTTGAAATTCAAATAGGAATTTTAGAGGATTGTATGCATTATATGAAAGACCATGCCCTAATATGTAAATTTTTAGGACTATGGCCCACATAAAGATCTTTGATCATCTAAATTCAAAACAAATGGCAACCACAAGGACAAGTTGATCTTGAGCTGGGAGCGAAAGCTTTTTGTCATAGCCATCTTCAAGAATTTGGAATATTAGACCAGAGTCTTTGAAAACGAACCATATTTTTTTAACAAAGTTGGCCTCTATTGAGATTTTGGAAGGAAAGGTAAAATCCAGAGAAAGGACGTTTTTAGTAGTACTAGTTTGGGTGCGGATATTTTATTGCCAAGGAAATTTTGGCACGAGGAAGAGTTAGAAGGAGTCGGTAATACAATAAGGACATTCATAAAAGTATCTAAGGCAACAAAAGGTTGCAGGCATACTTCATATGTCTGCATATGCGTTTATATGAATATATGAAAACCCCTTCTAGCTTCCAATGATATTTATTACCACAGTGAGCTACACAAGCAATAACTGGACTACAAGCACGTCCCCTTCAAGCGCAGACAATGTCATGAATAATCCCATTTATTCCATGATTGTCCTTTAACTCAAAGGGACACCTCACAAGAACAACACGAGAAAAAAGATGTCGAGGATTTTGAGCAAGTTACAAACAAACGAAGGAACCCTCACCAACAGGAGGCTCCAAAACCCTAAGAAAATCCATAATCTAAATACAAATTTGTAGCTTTAGAGGACGATACAGAAATGGTCGACACCCCATGTTACACAGCATTTTGTCACTGTCCCTGTACTCCCCATCCACAATCCTGGAGGACCTCTATAGTGAACCCTACATGCATTCCCATCATGAAGAAACTCCCAGTATGTCCCTCTTCATGAGCAGAATAATTCCCTTTTGCATCATTTCCCAAGAATATTCCTTTTACCCCAATTTACAAGACCGACGCTACTAATTAGTTTCCTCCTCGCGTTGATTTGCAAAGATTAAAACTAGCACTAGTGTCATACAGAGCGACTGAGCCCTTTTCCAGTTGCGTTGATCCTCTTTTGGCAAGTTTTTTAAATATGGAGTCGAAGCTTCCAGGTCTAGAAGCTTTGTAATGGAAGTCTGGTAGATGGTTGGGCTGGATGGAGCCGAAGAAGTCACTTTGGGCTCCTTTCCCGTATTAGGATGGAAAAAAATCAAGAGATATGACCTTCTCCCATGATGAGAGGAACCATATCTCATCCATCCAAGCTATATAAACCTCTCTTGTCCCAAGCAAAACTAGTTTTGGAGTGAGTTTGAATGATCAACAAGACATCTATAGCTTGTAGCTTTCTAGTGTATGTTTGAGGGAGAATAATGTGTTTGGTTTGGTTTGAGACTAAAGGGAAGAGGCCTTAAAACTTCCATTGTTGGGGCTATCCATGAGATGCTAGCAGAAGTGTGGGAACCCGGGTACGACAAAGGACACCAGCAACGTCAAGGCATTCATTGTAATCTCTTTCTGATTTATATGAATACAACTATTTATTGATTTCCTACATGAAATGTTATCTTACATCTTTATGGCTTAATGTTCCTTGACATGTTAAATAGGATTAATACAATATTGTATGCTATCACGTTTGTTGTTGTTGTTTGTTTGCTTGTTTCATGTATTTGAAGGAAGGAAACGAAAGATAGTTGGAGTAAGGAAGCAGGATCATCACCAAGCGGAATAGCGTTCTAAGAGGCAAGCCCTCTTATTTGATTCTAGCTTAAGGAGATTATCCATAGATTGTTTTTTTGTGGCTAGACCCACTCTCTCGGGCTAGAGGAATTGTTTGTGTCCGCACTGAGAATTTACCTGCACCACAAACTGGCGACTCCGCTGGGGAGCCAATCCTTCTATTTGATTGATTGTCATTTTATGATTTTGTGTGAACTTTTGTAGTATCATCATTCCCCATTAGTGTTCTCCGCTTTGCCTGGTTTACTATTTTGAGCCCAAAATTTACAGTGGCAAGTCTAGTTTTAGCCTTTGAAATTTTTTATTTTATTCCTTGAATCCTTGGTCAGCGCGTTTATTTTTCTGATAGTCACACCGATTAGCGTAAATTTCTCAAAAACAGTAGCGTCGACCCCCTTCTAGCACTTGTTGTCAGTTAGGTGGTCCCGCCGATTCCTGTAGGTGAAGATCAGGGCTTCCCCTAAATCGTAACTGGTGTGTCTTGCCCATATGTTTTTTGTCTCTTAGCTTGTTTTGATTGTGTTCTCCCTAGATGGAAAGCTCTTTTATCTTGGTTTATATGCTTGTTTGATTTGCACTTCCTTCACTTAGTTTCTTGAGTTCTTGGATGGTTTATAACCCTAGGGCATCTTGGTCATCATCCATTCACCTGTTTGTGTGCTCAGCAAGTCAAGTCAATAGTCAAGTTGCTCCTTGCATTTCATTTGTTAGCCCTTTTATTGCTCTGATTTCCATTTAACAAGTTTGAAAAGTTTTGTTTGTTGTTTGAGCGTCTCTTTTCGAGCATAGATCACATTGCTCATCTTGTTTTTGGTTGAGTCTTTGCATCATTAGTTTGAAAGGAATTCTCTTTTGTGCTTTGCATTTGCTTGACGCTAGTTGTATTGGAAATGTTTCATTGAAGTGTTTGATTCATTTTCTCATTTCACTGAAAAATACATAATTCTAGTTTGTTGAATCAATATGTTACATTAGTTAGCATCATTGAAGACTAGAGTTGCATTGTCATTTGCATTGGAAAAGAAATGAATTCTCTTTACTAGCAAAAGGACTACTTGAAGTGTGTTTGATAGGAAAGGTAGGAATTGGAAAGAGTTTTTCATGATTTTGCTTTCAAAAAGCGCGGTAGTGAAAAGGTCATTTTGCTTTCAATTGCTTGTTTGTTGCATTGAGTGTGTTTTCTACTCTCATTAGTGTGAACAATTCATCAAATTGAAAGGGTTTTGTCTCATTTAGTTGCATATAGGAGTTTTCGAGTCACATCGATAAGGCATGAAAACCAAAACATAATTTCAAGATAAACTCTAAAATGTATTTAATTAACCTAAGGCACATTTGAAACCTAACAATCACATTTAGAAGGTCTAGGCTAGAGATGTGTTCCAGCGTCCTTAAACCTAGCAACTATCGTTCACTTCGGCACTAGACAACGCTAATATGGACTTGTGCTCCCCGTACCATCATGTATATAAAGGGAGACCCCACTAGGTTGCAATCCTCTATCCATAGGAAGTTGAGTCTGTAGCCTTGTAAACATGATACACCAAACACAGCATTCGAGGAGATTGCCTGCCCGTACTTCTTGATTCGCCAAGAGGTATTCTGAAGTTCATGGTTACCTGGTAATCCTTTTTGCCTAGATAATCCTGAGTAATCATTTTGATCTTTTTGACTCCTTAAATATAAAAAATCATCCAGTTCTTGTCCTTTCGAGCTCGTTTTAAACTGAAAGTGATAGAGTCACCTTTGCTTCTTTCTTGACTCTTAAAACATGAAAGAGCACCAATTTGTTTTTGCGTCTTAAAAATTGTTGCCCACGATCATATAAAATCCCTGTTAGTCTTTTGTTATAACACATCGTGAGTACACCTTTAAATAAATTTTAAAGCCCTGGAATCAATCTCTCTCTTCTGGTTAATTGAGACAAAATCATCATGGTTGAACCAGCAGGTTCGCCTAGTTCCTCTTCCTCTCCTCTGTCTGAAATATTGTCTGAGGAGCCTTTTCCTAAATTTCTACAGTCGCTTGAGGACCAAGGTGTTGAACTTTGAATTGTTCTGGGAATTCAACCTTTGTCATCTCATCCTCCCCCTCCTTCAGATACTAGGTCACTTTCTAGCATTGGCCCGGAATCTTCAGATAATCCTATCCAAACTCCTGAGAATCCGTTGAATTCTAAAGGTCAGCTTGGACTGGTTGTTTATCCTCTAAATCCTTTGTTCTATCCTGTTGTGATATCACCGCAACATCCATACAGTCTAACGATTAGTCGGGTATTCCTTTGGAATTATCCCCTCAAACATCTTCAGTAGTTCATCATTGCTTGTTTTCTCCCATGGAATTAGAAGACGAGATCCTAGTCTCCTCTCCGAGTCACTCAGAGGTTTCCATTCCATGCATAGTCAAGGAGTAGGAATATCCTTTCCCTCTTGAAGGTTTCCCTTACACGGGAATCATTCCGACCAGTGTTCATCTTGAGTTACCGCGTAATTATGTGACTTTAGCTCAATTGGTTTCGAGCACACCTACTGCCTCATCACTATATCACAACCCTATCTTGGCATCTGGCGCTATGCCTACCTCAGGTCTGTTCATTCAGAACTTGACCTCCCAGCCAATGGTGTATTCTGTAGTTACTTTAGTCCCAGTGCAACCCACCATTCTGAATCTTCTTGTTTTGTTAGTCCAAGTAACTCGTCTGGTTCAACCGACAGTCTCGAGTCATGTCTCTATCAGTTCTTCAATCCCTCTAGTAAGTGGACAGGTTGTGCCACCTCCTAGGGGGCAAAATCCGAATGTTTCTATGATGTCTAGTACAACCAATGTGAGTGGCTCACAAGATCACATGGTTGGAATGAACCAATCCTCTTTGGGTGCCATTCTAAACCCTGTTGGTCCTGTTGGATCGACTAATGTCCAGTACCAATAGCTGAACCATGTTGGTCGGTCTGGGTCAAGAAACATCCAGTACCAACGGCCTAATATGGCTCAAGTTCAATACCAACCTCCTTATGTTCCATATGGTTCACAAGTGATGGTTAATCCACCCTACATCCCTCAGCCTGGACCTTATATCTAGCCTAGTCCATCCATTGCGCCTAGTGGATATGGCCAGATACAATTTGGGAACTTTCAGGGGGTCATTTTGGGAATTGTTCAAGTACCTTTACAACAGCAATGACAACTTTTGCAGCAGAAAGGGCAACCTTCGTTGCATCAAGGGCCATCCATGCAACAACAAGGCCAGATGATGTCGTAGCAAGGACAACTGCAACAACCGTTAGGGAAACCCTCGCAACCATTACAGCGAACCGTGCGGCAGTAAGTGCAGTATGCGTCGCAATCCTCCCAACCTATGCCTTCACAAGGTCAACCTCTACAATCGTAGGGACAACCTTTACAACTGCAAGGTCAACCCTTGCATCAACAAGGTCAACCCGGGTAGCAGCAACACTTATACTCATATCAACAAGGTCAACCTTTGCAAGGGCAAGGTCAGGGTCAAGTCCTGCAACAGCAGGCACAAAATCCTTACGTCCAAGGGAAGCAGGTCCAAAACCCTTTTGTCCAAGGGAAACAAGTTCAGAACCCTTATGCTTAGGGACATCAGGTGCAAAATTCGTATGTCCAAGGCCAGTAGGCTCAACAACCTTTTAACCCGTATGTTTCTTATCAACAACGTATGGTCGAACAATTTCAAGGCTTTCAAGATCAGAATCCTCCCTACAGGCAAGGTAACCTACAGTGGGGGAAAAATCAAATGCCATATGGACAAAACCCTCCACTATAGGGACTTTATCCTTACTAGTAGGGATGGGCCCCGCCAGTTGGGCCCCCTTATCAACCTCAAATGCCTTTCAATACCCAATTACCATTCTTGCCTACATAGGAATTGCCAGATGTGTCTAGACTCATGAATGACTCAATTCTTCATTTGCCATACTAGCCTCTAGTTCCATCCAAGATCCCGAGCGATTGTCCAAAGTTTGAAGGAAAAGAAAAAGAGTATTTTCAAGCCAACGTGATGACATATCACCTCTGGTGCTCCTCGAGTTCCTATGTTGATGATTCCATTCGTCTTCGGCTTTTTCAACGAACTCTTATAGGTGCTATAGCTAAATGGTATATCGAGCTACCTCGAAATACCTATCATGACTTTAACACTCTTGCCATGGCCTTTCTCACACATTTCCATTTGTCGGTTCGCTATGAAACTAGCACCCACCTGCTAACATCGCTCAAGCAAGACACTGCGACCCACATCTTCGATCACATCCATGAATGGATACATAGGTGTCGCTTGATTAAGTTTGAGATTGTTGATCAGTTGTTGACCGAGGGGTTCACCAAATCATGTGTCAACAAAATTGTTGAGGACATTGCTATAGGTGGATGCATCACTGAGGAAGAATCCATCGCATGTGCCCAGTATCTAGACCTCGTCTATTCACAATTTGGCATGCTATATGATGTGTTACTCGATGCGCCTAGACCATCATCTGATCTAATGACATATAAGTCCTTGGCTACACCTCCTGTCGATGGAGTAATTGGTTTAGTGACTCAAACCCCTACAAAATATTCTTCCAAACAGAAGTCAGTCTCCAACACTGCTCCTAATGATTCCTCTCACAATTCATCAGGCTCTAGAAAAACCTTAGAGGTTCACGATGTCCAGCCTACCGCAGTGGAAAAATCCTCTAAAGGTAAAAAGAAAGTCAAAGGCAAGGGTAAAGTTGATGCCCCAAAACAGGGCCCTCCTAAGTCATTTGTTGGTGATGCTTCCCAACGGAAGCCCAAATATCCATGCCTCATATGTGAAGAGGATCATTATACTAAGGATTGTCCTAGACGATCTAAAGTTAATCGTTTGCTCAAAGGGATCCCAGTTGTCCTAAAAGAGCCCTTTCCATCCCAATAGACCCAAATGGTAGACCAACCTTGGACATCTGCTTCCACAGGTTCACAAGTGTTCATGATGAGTACACTGATTAACGTGGCTATTAAGTCAAAAGATTATCAAACTCCTACCCCAACAACAAGGAAAGAGAAAGAAGGCATCCCTTCTTCTTCTGCCCTGTCAAGCTCTGGTCCTCTCCATATAGAGTGACCTAATCCTGATTCTGCCATTTGACCACCTTCTCGAGGTGTGCTACAAAATTCCTTGTACAATCCAAACATTCGAGCCACTCAACACTATAATAATGTTCAAGATTTGGCTTAGGCGCCATTAGTGATGTCTGCTCTTGAGGTCCTTCAAAGTTGTCCTTCTCAACGGAAATCGTTATTGTCGGCTATTGGGGGTATTGATCCAGCTGACTCTAATCCCATTTGTTTTGATCTGGAAAACCATGTTTCGTGTTTACCTCATCGGATTTCCTTTCTCATTCAGGTGATCATAAATGAGAAAACCATTCATAGGACCATCATTCATGAAGGTGCTTCTATCTGCATCATGTTTGTCGCTTATTGGAAGGCAATTGGTTCTCCTACGCTGAACCAGTCCCCTAACACTTTGGAAGCTTTTGATGGACGCAATTCGTGACCATTTGATGTCCTTCCCAACCTTGCCATCACTTTGGAGGGCAATACAGTACACGTCGAAGTAAAAATCGTTGACCCTAATCTTAAATACAATCTTCTACTCGGACGGAGTTGGACCCATGCCATGCATGTTGTAGCCTCCTCCCTTTTCCGTGTGATTCATTTTCCCCATCAAGGGAAGATAGTCACCGTCGACCAACTGTCCTTCTTTGCCTCTTCCTCCTTGAATGGCAATGTTCTGTATGTCAAGCACATCGGTGCTCCTTATGAGAGTGTGGAGGCTAAAGATCTTACCTTGATGGGTATTTTTCCACTCCCACCTCCTCATGTTGCCTCTATCAACATGATTTCGGTCAAGTCTGATCCTTGGGTCATTCCCTCACCAGACCTTATTGATAAATGGGGTGAGGTCATGCCGTTAAGTCCCGCCGAAATTAATTACGTGGAAATTGTTTCAGCTTCGCCTTCAGTGTCCTCTGATCATCTTTTTTCGAGAACATCTCTCGATGTGTATTCTCAATCCTCATGGCTTGGTTCTTCGAAATCTCCCGATCCCTTAGCCAAGACTTTTCTTTCTAACGATAGTATCATGTAAGTAATGTCTTTGGAGGAAGTACCTTGGAACAACACTCATCATCGTTCCTCATTCTTGCCTAGCCCGAAAATCATATCTACTTGTCTTGAGAAGTTCTATTCTCCATTTCCTATTGACATGCCAGTTTCTCCTGACATTGTCAAGATCTTTCAATTGGGGGTACCTTTATCTCTTCATTGATTCAGTTTTTTTCTCCCTCCCCGAGTTTTTACCAATTACCCATTATTACAATGGGATTGTCATCTTATGACTCATCACCCTCCCTCGCCTAGGGGGCATGGAGGCACAACCTTATATGAATTCTACTCTATTGTTTGGCCGAGTCGATGCTTACTTGTCACGTCAACGGTAAAGATCAGGTTTTCATCTTTGTTGATTGATTACCTAAGTCTGGCAATAGACTCTCTCAAAAAGTACTATGTTTAGGTCATCTTGCATGGATACTTTTGTACAATAGTGTGTTATTCATTTTTGTGCAGTGTGTGGTTTGGTGCGTTGTTTTACAAGCAACTTTCCTGCTTATTATGTTTCTACCTTCTTTGCAGATGTCGGTGTCTCCTCAAATCAGTTTCGTTGATGGTGCTTATCGTAGTACCCAAAATCTATCATCCGTGGCATGGGCCATTTATGAACCCCATGGTGAGTTGATTGATCTTCAATGTTTGTCTAGGTCGAAAAACTAATAGCATCGCTGAGTATAGCGCAGTTGTCGAATTGTTGTCAGAAGCTATCACTCTCGACATTCGGGAATTGGTTGTCAACCTTAATTCACAACTTGTTGTTCTTCAACTCAACAAGCAATATTCTATTAGAAACCCTCAGGTATTGAAAATGTATCTACATATTTGTTTATTGGAGAGAAATTTTGATTACATTACATATCATCATATTCCTAGAAACGTGAATACATTAACAAATGCATTAGCTAATTATGTGTTGGATAGACATTTGCGAAGCATGTGAAATAAATAAATAAATAAATAAAATAATAATAATAATAATAATAATAATAATAATAATAATAATTTGTACCATAGTAAGCAAGGAAATATAGCATATATATATGTCAATAATGTTTGTCATACATCAAAACCCCAAAAAATAATATGTGTGTTCAAATACATCCGTGGCTTGCAGGCCTAAAAAATGTGGAATGCTAGACCTATGAACTAATGATGCTCATGGTAGCATGTAACTGCTTGTACTACACGAGTCAGCAGTCGGCGGGTCTGATCTGATACTCTCACTGTATGCCTCTGATACTGGCGTGAGACGTCACCCATCCGGGCATACTCTAGGATATCGTGGGTCAATCCCTCGAGGTTCCACGCGATCTCCTCCTCATTATCGCTTCCTTCCTGATAAGGAGAGACATTGAACTGCCGAACAACGTGCTTGGAAATTGGGGACATCTCGGCAGGATGCTCTAGTCCAACATCTACATTTATAAAATCGAAATGTCATGAACACATATATCTAAAAAAAAAAAATTGTTTGCTTTTACCTCCATCATCATAATCCTCCCCTTTTGGGAGCAGCATATTTGGATCATCGCAGAAGTCGGTACCGCTGTAGGGCCAATCCTCTACTACGATCAACTGTCGCCATAGCAATGAGAAGAAGGCGGGCTTATAGGACATTTGTTGGCCCCCGTAATCCTAGGCATCAATGCACTCCAACGAACCATCCATGGGTCTCGTGGCAATGGTGGTTCCACCTCAACAAGCTGGTAGTGAAACAACGGAACCCGCTCCAGAAAGAAGGTCACTAGAATGGACCCATAGCATAATTGCTTTAGGTTCCTCGACTTGGCTTTTGATAGTTGGCGCTTCATGTTTACCTTCATGGCTTCTCCAGTTGAAGATAGTCGATGCCGTACAATTGATAACATACTAAAACTTGGATTTGTTGGTTTCATGTTGCGCTTGAGCCCCAACCACTCTGTTTATGGTTAACAACAACACTCTCATCACAAGATCTTGAGCAATCATGATCTCTATCTTGCCCCTCTTTGATTTGAGCGCTTTCAAGTAGTGTTCTGCAAGTAACATGGTCACACTTGCCCCAATAGGCCTTGACCCATACAAATTGACTGGTTCCCCTCTTCAGGACAGCCCTATGATGAAATAAATGTTGGAAGTCTCCAACTCCAGTTCTTGGTCACGGATCATGTAAACTTCCTGATTCACATCCTAGAAATTGATCAAATACCGTAGAAATTTGAATTGAGCCTGCAGACCTGGTGTGAGGAATAACTTGAGGATCCCACAGTTCCTCAGAGCATTCAAGCAATTTGGGTTTTCCATTTCTTGTGTGTTAATGTCCTCATGCTCACGTTCCTTCCAATCCACCATTTTCCGTGATTTTTTCCCTTCAAAAACCATACAATCAAGTTAATAAACATCCTTGGCTTGAAAATTTTGGATTCAATCTGACAAATTAAGCAAAAACTTAGAAATTTTATGTTTGCGGCGCCAATGCGACTGTTTTAAATATAGTAGTGCCGATGGCGCGCTTGACAGTCTTAATAACCCTCGATCAACGTGATTTCGTGCCGGGAAATCATGTCGAACAAGGGCGATTTTTTTTTGCTAAAATCTCCTCAAAAAATACAAAACATGGTTAAACACATGTAAAACAAGCATGAAAATGGAGCTAAAGGTCTTGGCTCTTACTTGCAACTAACGGATCGACGATTGGACTCCCGGATCTCTCGCAATCTTCTCCTGAAAAACTAGGTCACAAATGAGTGAAAAGTTCTTCACATAAAGGTAAAATGGTAAATGGTAAAAAATAATTACTTTTTCCTCCTTTTATTCATTTTTCATGAAATATCAAGGTTTTTAAAGTATTTTTTCCTCAGAAACTAGATAATACATTTACCTTTTGTGCAGCAACAGGTGACATATTACTGATGATGGTACTGGAGTTACATTTAATCTCTTTTCTCGACTCGTAAAACTCACATGAAAACATCACCAAGTTTTTTTCCCTTTTTGACTTGTAAAGGAGAATAAAAATGGGGGGTCTGCTTTCAAGCTCTTTTTCGACTCTTTAAACATGAAAATATTTCCGAGCTCTTGTCGTTTTGAACTCGTTAAAGGCTGCAAAACATCGTTTACCCAGTATACATTTACCCCTTTTTCGGGCTAGGATAAACTATTTACGAAAAAGGTACTCCTTGACTGAAATGGTCAAGCAGTTTGCTCAAGTATCATTTTCTAACTTTTCGGGCTCGAGAGACACAAATGTATGAAAATGGACCATGTGGAGTTTTCTTTTCCGTGTCTTTTTCAAACTCTCTAAACATGAAAAAGATACCAAGTTACACCTTTTTCAAACTTGTTAAAATATTAAATGACATTGAATTCGTCACCATGACGGACATGAGCTTCTCCTTCCTAGGGCTCATTAAACTTACTAGGTCGGATTCATCCGAAGGGCGAACTTATAGTGCAAGCACATGCTATCCCATTCAAGCTTGCGATAAAAAAATATTTGGGGTACCTACCAGAAATGGTGGGGGAAAATTGGAAATTCTATCAGTTGTGTCGGCAGCTCACTTTTGAACATGACACTTTCTTCTTCATGTCGGGTTGGGATATCCTCCTTTTCGTCGTTGACCTTCCTAGGTTGGGCCATTCATTTTTGACTTCCATTTTCATCTCTACCACGTCATCATGACCACTAATCCTATGGATCCAAAAGTTGCCAAACTCCAGAGTTGTGTCACCGATATGTTCAAGAGTTAGTCCTTCTGTAGTTACACTTATTCTTGATTCTCTATATCATCTGAAATCATTTTCATCCCTTTGTCTCGTGTCGATGATATGGGATACCTCACGACCCTCCTTTGACACGATTACTTCTTGTCGATTTCATCTCATTATCCAGAAAGCTGGTCGAGAGACTCCCTTCCAGTGCCTTAGAGCTTGCATGCCCTAATGGCAAGTTCTTTGCACCCGAAGACAAGCTCACATCATTGGCTTTCGATTGGGTGATTCCACGGGTGTTCGAAATTAGTTCGTTTATTCACATTTCGTGAACTGTGCTGCTAGTACCTTGAGAGCCATTATCATTATTGATGGTTTCTCTCGCGCTTGTTAACGATTCACATCATTGACCGATAATCAAGCGACTTTCTAGCATGTTCGACTTCAACGCATTCATTCACACGTTAGGATTTGTACTTGGATCGGGTCGTTTGGAGTGCAAGACCCTGGGTTCAAATTACATTAATCCAGGTTGCGAGGTGATGTGACATGATCATGTTAATATACATGTCTCTTTCAGATGGATGGTTGTGACGATACCATGAGTTGTTATATGTGATCCTTCTCATTATTGGATGACTGCGACCACACCTTGGTTTTGTTATGATCCTTTCTATTGGATGGTTGCGCCCATGCCTTGGATTCATTTACATGATCATTCTCTTGATGGATGTGTCCCTACCAAGATTCATGTATCATTTCTCAGAGTTTTCAGTGATGTATATGTATCTATGCTTGCTTGTAGGTTTTCCGACAATGGACTCTGGTTCCCCACATCCACTTGTAAAGAATTTCACCCCTCACTCTAGTTCGGCCTTCTTGCTTTAGGGGGGCATTTGTTTCATAGAATTTTGTCACTATCCCTGTACTCCCCGTCTACAATCCTGGAGGATCTCTACAATGGACCCTACATGTTTTCCCGTCATGAATAAACTCCCAATATGTCCCTCTTCATGAGTAGAATAATTCCCCTTTGCATCATTTCCCAAGAATCTTCCTTTTACCCTAGTTTACAAGACTAGCGCTACTGACCAGTTTCCTCACGCTGATTTGAAAAGATTAAAACTAGCACTAGCATCATATGGAGCAACTGAGCCCTTTTCCAGTCGCATTGATCCTCTTTTGGTAAGTTTTTTAAATATGGAGTCGAAGCTTCCAGGTCTAGAAGCTTTGTAACGGAAGTCTGGTAGATGGTTGGGGTGGATGGAGCCAAAGAAGTCAGTTTGGGCTCCTTTCCCCCATTAGGATGGAACAAAATCAAGAGATAAGACCTTCTTCCATGATGAGAGGAACCATCTCCCATCCATCCAAGCTATATAAACCTCTCTTTTCCCAAGCAAAACTAGTTGTGGAGTGAGTTTGAATGATCAACAAGACATCTTTAGCTTGTAGCTCTCTAGTGTATGTTTGAGGGAGAATAGTGTGTTTGGTTTGGTTTGAGACTAAAGGGAAGAGGCCTTAAAACTTCCATTGTTGGGGGTATCCATGAGATGCTAGCAGAAGTGTGGGAACCCAAATACGTCGGAGGAGACCAACAATGTCAAGACATTGGTTGTAATCTCTTTCTAATTTATATGAATACAACTATTGATTGATTTCCTACATGAAGTGTTATCTTACATATTTATGGCTTAATGTTCCTTGACCTATTAAGTAGGTTGAATACAATATTGTATGCTATCACGTTTGTTGTTGTTGTTTGTTTACTTGTTTCAGGTATTCGAAGGAAGGAAATGAAAGATAGCTGGAGTAAGGAAGCAGGATTATGACCAAGCGAAATAGCATTCTAAGAGGTAGGCCCTCTTATTTGATTATAGCTTAAGGAGATTTTCCATGGATTGTTTTTTTGTGGCTAGACCCACTCTCTCAGGCTAGAGGAATTGTTTGCGTCTGCACTAAGAATTTACCTGCGCCACACCCCATATCTAAATAATAATTTAGTTGAAAAAAGCCAAGACCGAAGCACGATAAAGTGCAAAGAACCTAAATCAAAGTAGAGGACCTACCTCCTATCAATCCAAAAGTAGTAGTCACAACCCCAGTGGACTCCCAGGAAAGTCTAGAAGAAATGGATTTAGAAGAAGCAACACTTGCCAACATGGTTGAAGAATTGAGAGGAAAGGGCATGCAAACGATTCCAGAGCAAAAGGTCCAAATTCATCATCAAACCTATTTAAAGGTAAGGGAATGGAAAGCCTCCAATTAGAAAAGATATAGTCAAGTTGGTATTGGCATCCAAACACATAAATTCAAGGAGAGAAAAAACACCACAAAGAGGAAAAAGAATAAGAACAAAAACCAATGAAAATCTTCTTCAAGAAGTAGGGGTAGTGCTTGCAAACACAGGTAAGGTGATAGCTATTCAATTTTTTTTTAGATTAATCACATCATTAGTTGTAGGTTGATGTTTCAAACCATCTAATGCAATTCATCCTCGGGACAACATTACATGGTTCGAAACGTTGACCTACAAATTACTAATGATGTGATTAATTTGAAAAACATTCTGAATAATAATATGGATCACAAAAGTCTAAAATCAAAGGTGATAGTTCTAATGAGGTCTTCCCCTCCATTCCTCATCCTTCCCAATGAAGATTATATCTTAGAACATCAAGGGTCTCAACTGCAAGGGAAAGTAGAGACTCATAAAAGATCGAGCATGTATGGGAAACCCTACAATTATCATGCTTCAGGGGACAAAGTGCACAAGTGAATGCCTTTCAAAAATAGCCAGTAAATTTTGGAGTAGTTATTCTTTAATAACCCTCGATGCAGCAAAACAATTGAGGGGCTTAACCCTAATCTGTAACCCTATATATATTGCCATATTTGACTTGGTTGTTTCCCCCAAAATACTTTCAAGATAGTTCTGGCTCATAGGTTCTATCACTATCAATTAGCCACCACCATTTATGGCCCAACTCTCCTAGTAGATAAGCCAAAATTTTTGAGATATCGGTAACATATATTATCTATGTATTGGGTTGTGTTATATTCTTTTCATGACTAACTTATGTAGTTAACTGGGGGATTCCGCCCCCCCTTCGTTTCGCCGATTGAGCAGCGGGGGGGTTTGAGGGGGGCGGGCAGCCCCCCTCTACGGGGTCCAGGGCAGCGCCCCGGGAAATTTTTTTTTGGACCCTATATTAGGTTGGGTGGACCTACCTATGGTTTTGTGCATGGTTTTTGCACACGGTTTTGGACACGATGGTTTTCGGTCCATGGTATTGAATGCTTCGGCATGCATAAATATGTATTGTAACATTGAAAGGAATATAATGAAAAATCAAGTTGGTAGTCCTGATTTTGGGATCCAGGGGAAATCTTTGTGTATATGTGTTTTATGTGTTATGCTCTCGCATTGTTTATTTTCTGTGTTTTAGAATTCATATGCAAGGAATTTCTATATGGGGTTAAAACCTACACCACGTATTCAAACATTTTGTGGATTGAAAAAGGGGATTTCAACATGGTTAAATCTCCATAAGAAAAAAAGGTGACATAAGAAAGTTAGATACGAATGCTCAACTCTTTCTAGAGCCCATGACAGACCAAAAAATCATGAACATGACAAGTAAATGACATCTCCACATGGAACAATTGCTAAGGACATAGACACCAAATTGCCTCTCATTTGGATCAATTCCTTGTCTTTGAACCTTGGTGGGAGAAAGTCTGTCACCTCCCTAATTACTTTTCCCAATTATTGCAAATTAAATTAAATAAAAATAGGCTAAGTTTAGGGACACATATTCCAGAGCTGCGGAGGAGGAAATTTGCTTGGGATGTTGATAGGTTTAATCGCATCTAGGAAGGCTAACATATGTGCACAAGAGACAGGTTGCAAATATCAGTTGGAATGAGGACAAAATTCTTCCTCTAGGTAACTAAATGTAGGAAAACAAGACTAATGTAAAGTTGGCCATGAAGTAAGGAGTTGCCTTATGCCTGTATGCACGTAAAGTGTTGGCCACTTGTGATAGACAACAACAAAAAAGTCCTACAAACAAGGGATGCAATGGCACGATTCAATGGGCCAAAGAAATCATCTCTAGGCAGGAAAAAACGACTAAGGGGATATGCAAGAACGCAGATGGGAAGAGAGGAGGGCAATGAAGAAGGAGTTAGCTCAAGAAAGGGAGGGAAACAAATGGAGAAGGAGCAGAAGGATGTTGCATTCGAAACGAGAAAAAGAGAACAAAAATATGGATGTATATAGGAACAAGCCAAGAAAGCCGCAAGTAGAAGTAGCTCTTGAAGCAAGAGTGGGCACAAAGAGTAGTCCCCATTGCTCGTAGTTGACAGATGATAACACAAGAATAATATATATATATAATATATATATATAATATATATATATATATATATATATATATATATAATATTATATATATAATATAATATATATATACAAGTTAAATGAACATCAGCAAACGATGATGCCAGATTGTTGAAGCTGAGATTTATCTCCCCACAACATGTAGACACAATGACTGGCTTGTTTCTAGATGAGTCAAATTCTCCCAAATATAGTGCTGGGAAATGGATTATTGGGCCACAGAACCAGTTATATTCGTCACTTGGAAAGACATGTACTTTTTTCAGTGCCATGGTGTCATAACTCAGTAAATAAGGAGGTATTTAATATGATATCTACATGGACCTTGATAAGGATAACAACATTTTTCCCTGAATTTGGAGAACGAAGACTATGCAAAAAAAGATTGCTACAACAATGACAAACCTTGTTTGAAGCATAGAATAAATTGCCTTCTTATGCTAGTAATAAGAGTAATTGACGTCATTGATAGTTGTTGTGGAAGTGATAAATGTCAGAAGGTCCCTGTGCAAAGTTGAGTGTTGTGATTTAGTTAGCGGGTGGAAGGATTGGACCTTTGGAACTCTGGTTTCAGCTAGAAATTTTGGTTTTATCCTATGAGCAAGTCCCTTACTCAGGCTCTGGAATTTGGGTCGGGGGTGATTGGGCTGCATGAAAGACCACAATGCAACCCAATCCAAGGTTGTGTGGAGAGTTGCAATCTCGGACTCAATTGTCCAACTCCATCTAAGATAAGTATTTTTTATGTGTGGCTTATACAATGATTTTTTATTGCTCTATCATTGAATTTAGTTGGTATCATGATCATATGAAACAAAATGTGTGATCTGGCTATTCTCATATCCGAAACATGAATGTGGATTATGTACATTAGTTGCATGTTGAATATGTTGATTATTTCTGAATTTAGGCTTTTGTGATCCATACTATGAATGTTGAGATCTTTAAATAAAAATCACACACGAAACCTTTTTTTCGACGCATGTCAAACCATCTAGTGTGGTTCATCCTCAAGACAAAATGGAGAATTAGATCATGGCACCATATTAAATAGAGAGATCAATGTAGAGACAATTATGATAAAACAACTAGTTTTGAAAATGAATTATTAGAATGTTAAATTGGACTTAAGTCAATGATTTAGATTTAGATTGAGTCAAAAAATCAATTAATTTAATTGGAATAAAATGTTTTATGAGATAATATTTTAATGTATAAAGTTAACTATTTAGATTAAAATATAAACAAATAAGAATTAAATTAATTATTAAGCCTTGGTCAATATTAAGTCAAATAATTAGATTTAGATGAGTCAAATATTTAGATTAAAATATAAACAAATAAGAATACAATTAAGTTAATGGGAATACAATGTTTTTTGAAATTTTAATAAATAAAGTCAAAAAATTTAGATTTAAATAAGAATAAGATTAATTATTAAGAATGGTCAAACTACAAAAAGGTCAAGACCAAAATTCTAAATAACTAAATAATAAAAATCTTTGGAATAAAAATAAAAAGGTTGTAAACTAAGAATAAAATATTCAAAATGAAATTAAAATAACTCACAAGAAAACTAAGTTAATTATTAAGTCTAGGTGTAATAAATAAATAAATAAATGTGAAGACTTAAAATTATAAATAATAATAAAATAATAAAAATTGCTACAATGTGATTAATCTGAAAGACAAACTTATTATCAATATGGATAACAAAAGTCTAAGATCTAAAATAAAAATTATTAAGCAATAGATAAACAAATAATAAAGTAATAATAATAATAGTTGTAAATAATGAATTGAATCAATATTATTAGTTGTAAATGATTAAATTAAAATTATCAGTATTATTATTTTTAATAAAAATGAAGGTCGGATACAAAATAATTATTCTAAACAATAAAACTCATATACAAATTAAGAAATAATAAGAAAAAGTAAATGGATGAATAAATAAAAATATAAGTTAGACCAAAACATTGAATTAATCTGAAGGGAGATTCTAAAAAAAATAAAAATTAGGAAGACAAGACAGGGATCCAACGCTTGCTAATACTTCAACCATTGTCTCTATTCAGGTTGATAGGTCTCCTTTCAATTTCTAGGGCCTCCCCAAACTTCCGGTGATGAAAATGATCAATCCTTGCAATGACCTTGGCTTCTTCGATGCAAATATGATGCTTTGTGTTCTCTGCATGTTCTACCAAAGTGGAGGAGTAGGACCTTCCATGTTTGATATCAATCACATGCTCATGGATCCTTTGATTAATCGAGCGACCAATTTTGCCAATGTACGGAGTTCCACAGGAGCATGGGATGACATAAACATCTTTCCCTTCTTTGGGGTTCACAGGATCCTTCATTGATCTTAGGGAGCTTTAGATTGTGTTTAGGGGCCTAAATACTAATCTTAGGGAGCTTCAGATTGTGTTTAGGGGCCTAAATGTCGAAGGAACCTTATGCTTCTTCAGGATCTTAGCAATCTTGTTCGTGGTTCCTTCGATAAACAAAAGATGTACCCCTGACAACCGATCTCTAAGATCTGTTTTTATCATGGGACCTTTTTTAGTTTTAAGGAAGGCTCTAAGACATTGGCGCCTATTGTAACCATTCTTATTGAAAACATTAAGGAGATGGGTTTTTTCACCGTTGAGGTGGTTTTTGTACACGACCCTGTACATGAAAATTATCATAATTTCATGGGTTTAAGCTTGAAAATTGGACAAGTTGGAGCTCAAAGAGAGAGAGAGAGAGAGAGAGAGAGAGAGAGCATATTATAAGTCTAGAAATAACTATAGCCTCATGCACGTGAATTGTCAAATCCAATCCCTCCATAAGTAAATGCGATTGTGGTCTTATCTAGAATAGAAAGAGTTTCATTACATGACCCTGTGTGATAGGAGGGAATGTGATAATCCGTATCCCAAACATCCAATCGAGAACATTGTTTTATGGAATTCTTAACTACTGAAATCTACCCTAGCAAAGTGTCATAGTCATACCTATAAGTGACGTAGCAAGTTGTGTTACAATCTTTGAAGGACTGGAAGAACTCTCAAAAGGTTTCCAAAATTGTGTAAGAACTATAATCTTAACATTCCTATAAATTACCGAGCATGAAGGCGCATAATCTTGTTGTCATTCTATTATTTCACATATGTGCCTAAACTAAATAATGCAATGGGTATCGTACCTAGGGTAACAACCTGGATTGGGTAAAAATTTGGAAGTAATAATCACAGGAACAATTTCTTGTAAACATTCTAATTCTTATAAGCCTCGTTGATGTATGTAGTTGTGTGGGTAACAATGGGTTGGAGATATAACTATTTAGTATACCATCACTTATCATGTCTAATGGAAAGGGATTGATTATTTCTTATGAGGAATTGACCTAGCCTGTTTGGTGTTATCATATCACAAGTATATACATCATTTCATATATACCATTATTTATGATGTTATCGCCTTCGCAGTATAAGGCCGAAAACCCATCTCATTGCATGTAGCCTGATTAAAATTGCGCTAGTAATGGGGGAATTCACCCTTGGTAAACTGCCTCAGTCACATGATGGGTCATGTGGCCAAGAGGAATAATTCAAGGTAGTTATCGCTTTTGGCAGAGCAATAATCTCTCATGATCACTTATGAGCACTAGAAACATGGGTTAAAAGCGATGAGGTCTTACCCCTTTTTTATACTATGTTTGTTGGATGAATAAACCATATGGTTGATATGAGGGCTTGTAATTGGATGGTCAAGATCCAATGGGTGAGGGAACAGTGGGGGTCCGTGATTAGATTTGAACTACCAGTTTGTTTGATGTATTGTCATCATCGAAATAATCTAGTGGGCCACAATTATATATAGAGTTAAAATGTGCCCACACAATTAGATCATATGGTTTATCGAAATGTTTAGTGTTTATATCATAACACTTTTATCGCAAGGATTATGCAAATGTTATCACATATTGATCCAGACTTATGCAGGAACATAAAAGAATACAAATATAAACATAAACACAAATATGCAACAGAAATATAACTTCATGTCATTAATATCAAGAACTGAAATATGCTTGCAAACAGAATGGAAATAAACTAGCTCGAGTGATGATAGCTTATCTCTCAGAAGAGATGTGGCGGCTACATACCTCTGAATTGTGTTACAATGAATCTTGAAGGCCTATTTATTATTGATAAACAATGGAAACCCTAAACATCTAGAAACCTAACCCTAGGATATGAAGCACGAAAACTATGGGCCCTGTTGGGGTAAATTGGTACATCAATTTCTCAGGGTTGTAACTTTGGCATAAAATATTTATTTAAAGCGCACGATATATTGTTAGAAATATCTATCCAAGGATTATAACTTTCAATTGCAAACATTAGTTAAAGACTCACAATTTATCGTATTCCAAAAAAACATTGTTTAGGGCCTTAAAACAACTCTGGAAGTTCAAGACCCAAAAAACTGCCAAAAATAGTAAATTGTGTGACAATTAAGGAAATTGAAAAAATGAAAGAAACAATGGTGGGGGTCCAAGTGGAATAGGCGAGTGGCCACCAATATCCACTTGTATCTTTCCTCCTCCCTTAAGAAGCAATGGTCCCTATTGCGTTGAGTGCCTCCATGAGATTGGGGAACTTCTACTGAACTTGTTCCCTGGTGAGTCACTTGCCTTGGTGTAGGACTTGGCCTGTTGATGCATCTTGGGTTGAGCTTTGTTGGTGTCAACTGCTCAACAACGTCTGATGTGTCCAACAATGGGGGAAAGTATGGCCACAGTCGGTTGACATTGAATATTGGGTGCAAGTCAAGGAATGGTGGAATGTTGAGCTTGAAATAATTGTCCCCTATAGCCTTAGTGATGGTGTAAGGCCCATATCAGAGCGAGTGAAGCTTGCGATAGGCCCCAACAAGGCACTCCTTCTGCAAATGTAACCAAACTTTGTCGCCCACCTGAAACTTTTGTGGCACTCGTTGTTGTTCATGACGTTGTTTGTACTTAGCATTTGCTCTATCTAATATGCCATGGACCTACTGGAGGATGTGTTGAATGCACTCAATGAAGTTGTTAGCTTTGTCAACTTTGAACTGGACATGAGTCGAATCTTCCTGAGTAGCTGCAAGTGGTATGGAAACATCAATGGGACATAATGGCTGGAATCCTAGTCCCAACTGAAAGGGGATGTGGCCAGCTGAGCTATGGAGAGATATGTTGTAGCTGTGTTGGACATAGGGGAAGATTTTGTCCCATGATCATGGATGTTTCAAGTTGTACATGCATAGGATATGCACAATCATCCTGTTGATGACCTTCGTCTAACCATCAGTTTGGGGGTGGAATGTTGTGGACTTAGTGAGCTTGGTATCTAACAACGACCAGATACTTGACCAAAATGCACTTAGGAACCTGTTGTCCAAATCTGAGATAATGGATTGTGGGATCCAAAAGTGTACCCACACTTATTCAAAGAAGAGTTTGGCAATGGATTCTACTGTGATACTCTTTTTGCAGGGCGGCATAATGGCCATCTTGGAGAATCTGTCGACGACCATGAAAACACAGTCATTTCCATGCTTGGTAGAAGGAAGGCCTAACATGTAATACATGGAGATAGATTCCTAGGACCGGATAAGAGTAGGCACATGCCTTGATTCTTAATTGTAGGTTTGGCAATGGCATAGGCAGTGCATGATCTGATGTACTTCCCAATATCCTATCGAAGGTTTGGCCAATAAAAATACTTCTGCGACAATGCCACTGTCTTTTTCTATATGAAAATGTCCAGCGACTCAACTGTAGTGCACCTCCCAAATAATCTTGGCACGCTTGCTTGAAGGAACACAGAGGTGTCCTAGGTGGCATAATAGCACGTCCTGGAGGTGAAATTCTGGAACTTACTTACCTTCCAAGAGCATCTTATATGTGGTGTTGAATTCTGGATCACTCTTCTAAAGATGTGGCCATTCCTAAGTCTCGTGTCCATAAGAGTCGAGCACAATGGTCAGTGCCATGACCGGCGATCGGCTCAGGCAGTCTGCAACATTATTGGTGCTTCCCTTCTTATACTCAATGTTCAAATGGAACTGTTGTAGGTATGTGGACCATTTATGATGACGATCATTATGCAACTTTCCTTATGTTTGTATGAATCGCAGGGGTCAATGGTCTATGTGGATGACCATTTCCTTCCCCATAATGTAATGCTTCCATTGTCTACAAGCTTGCACAATGGAATCTCTTTGTCATAGGTGGGATACTTCCAAACTGTGTCTAAAAGTGTCTCATTATGATATGCCACTAGATGCCCCTAATGAGTAAGAATTGCACCAATAACATAGTCGGAGGCATTTGTCTCAATGTCAAACGGTTACTACAGATTTTGTAATGTGATCATTGTTGCATAGTA
Organism: Pinus taeda; assembly: GCA_000404065.3. Classification (NCBI taxonomy): domain Eukaryota; kingdom Viridiplantae; phylum Streptophyta; class Pinopsida; order Pinales; family Pinaceae; genus Pinus; species Pinus taeda. The sequence continues at coordinate 211,047 of APFE030696535.1, read as the reverse complement.
GAGACGATGGTTGAAATCGGTAAACACATTATGTTAGGATTCATACCAAAACATATTTTCTTTCGCTCAATCCTTGGTGAATAGACTCAAAGGCCAAGTGATATGAGATAACCCCAACACGAACCTGCGGTAGAAATTGGAAAGACCCAAAAAGTTTGAAAGCTCTATTAGAGTGGTTGGGGTTGGCCAATCCCAAATAACTTGTATCTCGACTGGGTCCAAACACACACCCCTCTCATCAATGATGTATCCCAGATATTGAACCTAGGTCATACCAAAAATGCATTTCTCCAAATTGGAACTCAATTTGTGTTGTCGCAGAGTTTGGAGGAACTTTCGAATATGGTGGAGGTGCTCTTCCCAACTCTGGCTAATGATCAAGATGTCATCCAAATACACTACCATGAATGAGTTAGTGAAGGGTCACAATATGTCATCCATCAACCTCATTAAGGTTGCTAGGGCATTCGTCAACCCGAAAGGCATGACCAACCATTCGAAAAGGCCCTCCTTAGATTTGAAGGAAGTCTTCCACACATCGGAGGGTTTGATTGGTACCTGGTGATAACTAGACTTCAAGTCAATCTTGCTGAAGCCTCATTACGTTGGTCCAAAAGGTCATCAATCTGTGGGATTGGATACCTATTCCAGACAATGATCTTATTCATCACCCAGTAGTCAATACAGAGTCTCCAGGTCCCGTCCTTCTTCTGTACCAACACAATCAAGCTCCCACAGGGTGATGAACTTGACCTGATGTGCCATTTCTGCAACAACTCCTGAATCTGCCTGCTCATTTCATCATTCTCTAGAACATAGTGTTGATAGATTGTCCCGTTGGGTAGTGGCGCACTCGGGCTTAGATTGATGAAGTGCTTGACCTAACAGTGTAGGGGTACCACTATGGGTTAGGTGAAGATGTCCCTGTACTCCTCCATGACCTTGTCCATCTACTGCTATCATGTGGAGGAGTTCTATATGGAGGTCATGGATGTGGCCATAATCTTCTTCTTTCCCTGAGGGTGAATCATAAGGAAGACAAATTTCTCGGTCTGGGAAATGATCTTACTGCATTGCTTCACATAGATCAAAGAGATGGTGATAGGCAGTGCTACCTCCGATATCCTGTATAAATTATTTCCTAAAGAAATAATAATAGTGTGAGGCTTACACTTATACACAACATGACGCTCCACAAGTATGGTTGGCCTAATAATACATCACAAACTTCAAGAGGAGAAACATCACACAGTACGTCATATGTGAAGGGCTTGATGTTATAGGGAAGGTGACACTGTTAGCTGACGTGGAGATCTCATCCTTGGTGAAGCCACCGAATGGTGTACAGTTATGGGTGTGGTGTGGTCGGTAGGCCTAACCGCTTCACGACCGCTGCTGGTATGAGGTTCTTTTGGCTTCCGCTGTCGACAATGAACTGCAGTGGAAGATTCAATCTCCCTCCTCTGGATCTTTGAGCTCAATCTTTTGGATCTTGGTGGTGGCAACAGTGGCACTAGGCTCAACATTAATAATCTGCTTGCCTTTGTCATTCCCCTTGTCAGGTTCTGACTCATAGTCGAAACATGTATCTGAATCTGAAGCCTTCAACTTGGTTACTAGTGACTACTTGGTTCGACACTCACTTGTGTTGTGATTGGGGCTCTTATGGAACTCACACCACTTTCCCGTGTCCTTGTTTGTCTTTGTAGTTTTGTTCTTTGCTTGTGGCTTCGACGGGTTGTCCTGGTTCACCCCGCCTTGGTTTTGTCTTTTGTTCTACGGTTTGGGGAAGTATTTCCCTTGCTTCAAGTTCACAGATACAAAGTCTTGCTTCTTCTGTTTAAACTGATGCTTGATCTTGACATTGTATTGGTAAGCAATGCCAAGCTAAGAGATGTCTAGGAACTCCATCTCATCCTCAATGTATTTATGCAGACAACTGTGGTACTTGAGTACCAAATGTCGCTTAGAATCCTTGATACGCAACTTCGTGTGAAGGGTGTGAAAAGTATTTGTGAACTTTGGCATGTCTTGGTCCCTTCCCCGTTGCAGTGTGGTCCACTTTATGTACTTATCTTCATAGCTCCCGACAGGGTAATACTGCTCCTTGATGGCATATCAGAAAGAGTTCTAAGCAGGTGTGGTTGAAAACAGTGAGGGTTCCCTCTCTTCCTTCTGCTCATAGTAGGTTTCTCACCGGTCCTTGATGTGGAGGGTGGCTTTGAGGAGTGAAAAAGTAATATTTTCCCTATTGGAATCATGAACTGAAAGATAACCTTCCAACAGATTTAACCTTTTATCTACGACATCTGCATTTATTTGGCCTTCAAATATGGGAATGTCAAAGTTGAATTTTACCTTGAAGGGAGTGGTGCCTCTAGAGTGGCTATTGGATGAAGATGCATCACTTGCGGGCATCTGCTGAAGCATCTGGGAAAAGTTGTCCATCATCATGTTCCTCTCTCGCTCGAGGACTTCTTCAAACAATATTTTGAAGGGATCTCTGACTCCCTCGTCTTTCTTTTCTTCCGCCATTGGAGGTCGTTGGGGTTTGCAAGGCTAGTCTTGCAAAGGTTCAACCAGTTCGAGCCCTAACTCCTTATACCCTGACCTCTTTGGGGACATGCAAAGAAAAATAGAGAAAGAGCAGGCTGCTTTGATACCACTGATCCAGACTTATGAAGGAACACAATAAAATATAGATATAAACATAAACACAGAGATGCAACAAAAATAAAACTTTGTTTCATTAATATCATGAACTAAAATATGCTTACATAAAAAATGGAAATAAATTAGCTCGGGCGATGGTAGCTTATATCTGATAAGAGATGTGGCGGCTACATGCCTCTGAACTGTGTTATAATAAAGCTCGAAGGCCTATTTATTATTGAAAAACAATGGAAAACCTTAAACATTCAAAAACCTAACCCTAGGAGATGAAGCACCAAAACTATGGGCCCTGTTGGGGTAGATTGGAACATCAATTTCCCGAGGTCGTAACTTTGGCATACGATCTATGTTTGATGCGCACTATACCTCGTTAGAAATATTTATTCAAGGACTATAAATTTCAACTACAAACATAGGTTTCATTTGGCCGTTTTCCAAAAAAATGTTGTTTAGGGCCTTAAAACATCTCCGGAAGTTTAGGACCTGAAAAACTGTCAAAAATAGTAAATTGTTCTACA